>ML400367.1:36645-52890 GCA_005239525.1 Nicotiana knightiana | reverse complement strand
GGGGAAGGGGGGGGGGAAAAAAGGGGGGGGGGGGTTTCTTTTTCATTTTCCTTTGGCTGGAAAAAGTTTTGAGAGAGATAGGTTCTTTGGGGAAAAATCAAAAAATCAGTAGAGGAAGAAGCTAGGGTTTGGGTTTTGATTCTTCTCTTCATCTACTTCTTCTTTTGTAGTTTCTGAAAAAAGATATAAAAAAAGATATATATATATATATATATATATATATATATATAAAAAAATATATATATATATATATATATATATATATATATATATTGTCTCTTATTTTCAGTTTGAATTTTCGTCTGCAAGAAATGGGATTTGACTGAAAGTTTTGGTTCGAGTTCGTATTTGATTCGAAGTTTATGCCGAGTCGAGTTTCTAGCTGTTGTTCGCGGTCATAATCACGGTAGCTGCTCGTTTTTATACTGCTGTTTCAGGGTTGAATTTTGGAGTTAAGGCATGTGTATTCATTGTTTCTTCACTGATTTCTGAAGAGAATTTTGGCTTAACAGGTTCAATTTTGTCTTCCTTAGCTCATCTGATTTTTGTTAGATTTAATCTTCTTTCATCACTTGTGTTCTACCTTACTTCCGCGCGCAAATGATTGTAGTTTCGAATCTGTTTGGTTTGTATACATTGGACTACTATTTGAATTAATTTTGCGATCAATGAGTCGGTATTCAAATCGTGTTGAGCTTTGCACAAATAGGTTGTGTGTTCGATTGGTTTTCTCCCTCTGATTCTTTTAGTCTATGCTTCTATGACATTAAGCTCGGTTAACTTAGTCAAAACCATGACTGAGCAGTTGATGTTTTGTCGAGGCCTAGCAGATTTCTTTTTGAAGTTGAATCAACTTGACTTCCCTGTACTTTGAGGATGAATGGACATCTTATTTTGCCTGTGTGAATGATCTAAAAGTGAAACCTTGTTTTGTCTAAATGTTGTTTTCCTCATATGTTAATTTATCCATTGTTTTAGTGATTCATTTTTGTAAGGAATTAGTTTAACTTAGGTACCATAATAAGATTCGATTCAGTTTCATGGTTGTTCATATCATTATGTGTTCATTGTGAAATTTTTTGAAAGGAATGAGTGTATGATGTTTTCGTTTGTCGTACTCCCTTGTCCACATTTTGAAAGTTATGCCACAATGTAAGCCAACATCACAGTCTATTTCTTGAGTTGAGTTGCTGCATTATAGGTAGGTTTGAGTTAGTTTCTCATCTAGGATTTTAATATGTTTCCTTGAATTCCTTGTTGTTTCTTGTGTTGTTTCCTCATGAAACTTGCTGGAAAAATCCCAGATGAATTAGGTGAAAAGAAGTTGACTGATTGTGTGGAATGGTGTATGTTGGGGTCCTGTTAATATATGAAATGAGTTTTTGATATCCATTTTGAGGATGTTGCTTCATGCTGCTTGTGACTAGTATTAGTCTTCTCTAGGTTTGGGTTGCCTTCCACATAATCTTAATTGTTTGTTTTATGACGCTGTTGGGTTTATTGTTTGAAGCATTTGCCAATTTACTTGGTCGAGTATTAATCCCTTGTTATCCCCATTAACACAGAAAATAGCAGCCGTCCAAACCTTCAGGACTTCAGCCATTGAACACCCCTAAAACTCCATTGAAACCACCCCCAAACTGACGTGAAATCAGGCACCAATGTCCAGCCCCGAAAATGATGCAACTCAGCTCGCAAACACTTGAAAACTGCATTAAAATCAGTGGCAAAAATAGTCCCTTTTGTGCACAAAATAGCAACTCCAAAGTTGAGTCGTCAAGCTTGAGTTCGTGCGTAGTTCGTTGATCTTGGTCGAGGTTCCTGTGATACTATTTATGAGCCTGAATCACCTCCTGAGGTTACAAAGTGTTATCTCCGAATCTAATGGCTCTATTTTGTTAAAGCTAAAATTCTTTGTTGCTTCTTTTCATAATACCGCTCCTAATTTCGTTAGATGTAGTTTAGATATTAAAATGTGCTACTAAATCTTATAAGTGGGTTCATATCCTTACAACAAATTTTAAAGTAATTTAGGGAAAATTAATCAATTCATGGATCATCGTAGCTTGCTATTGAGCATGATAAATCGTGTACACGTACGCGTGACATGATTTGAGTGCCGATTTTCAAAATAAAATCAAGTTATGCGTTGGCGCGGCTTTGGAACTTTTCTTAAATAATGAAGCATGACAAATTGTGTACACGTACGCGTGACATGATTTAAGCGTAGACTTTTTCAGATAAAACTAAAATACACGTTCGCGTGACTTTGGCCAAATAATTTTAATATTTATCAAGGTCTATTAATTATGTACACGTACACGTGACATGGTTTTTAGCGCGCTAAATAAAATAAGTACATGTACGCGTGACTCGTCTCAAGATAATTTCTTAAAAGCGGTAATAGCTAAATATGCACAGGTCCTAAAAATGAGTAATTAAACAATTTAATCCAGGTAGGATTAAAAGCGACCGTTCTGAAACCACGGAACTCGGGAATGCCTAACACCTTCTCCCGGGTTAAAAGAATTCCTTACCCGGATTTTTGTGTTCGCGTACTGTAAAACAGAGTCAATTCTTCCTCGATTCGGGATTTAAACCGGTGACTTGGGACACCATAAACTATCACAAGTGGCGACTGTGAATTTTAAATAAAATAATCCCGTTTCGATTGTCACTTAAAGTGGAAAAATTCTCTTGTTACCCTTATGCGGGGTAGTGAAAAAGGAGGTGTGACACGGAGCACTTTATTCTCGTTCTCCATTTCTTCCATTTTCTTCAGAATGGATGCGAGCGCGTCATTACATGCATCAACAACGGTGTGAGTGTTATCTGTTGGGGAAGGAGCGTGCTGCTTGTTGATGGTTGATATGGTGTCCGCTTGTGCGGTGCTCCTACTCGCCCCTTGAGCAGGTTTGTCGAGTATGTTGTTTAGAGTACTTTTCAACCACGCCTCCAGTAGTTTTTTCACTACTGGCGGCGCTTCTTTAGTTGTGGACGTAGAGGCTCCCCTCTCGTGTGAAGCGTTTACACTGCCATGAGGGGGAGGTGAGTCACTGTGCCTGGGTGAAGCACTCGGCGTCATATTCTTCTCGTCTTCTATGTCACATTAGTAGTGACACCCATTACTGCTTTCAGTCTTTCATCTCCTTTTACTGCCATTGTTAGCTCGTGCAAAGAGAGAAAAAAATTTGTTTTTTTTAGATTTAGAAAAAACTAAAATTTTAACTAGAACCTCCCCACAAACGGCGCCAAATTATTTTACCAAAAAAGTTTTAAACCTTTTTCGTAAAACTGATTAATGAGAAAATAGAGGGTCATCCTAGTTAAATATAATAACTGTTAGATCTGAAGTTTAGATTTATTAATGAGGTAGGGTCGTGTCTGATACTAATGAATGCCAACTAAAAATGTTCAATGATTGTCAATGAATGTAGCAATGAGAATATACAATAAATGTAGATAATGGCAATAAATGTAATAAGAAGGAAGTTGTCACCCAAATGTTAGACGACTTGGATGATTCCTTTTTCTGACAACAGCGTAAGATAATACAAAATGAAGATGGACAAGGAATCCTTGGATCTTGTGAATAAAAGATGTATATTGAGCAATGGAATCGGTGGACAAGATAAGCTTTTTGTATATTCTTTATAGTCAACCATTTACAATATGTTCTTATCAGAAAAATCAATATCCCTTTTTGTTCCTTATCTCTTCCTATTTATAGGGGATATTCCTAGGAAACCCTAGAAAGCACAACTGAAGGAATATTTCTCACTATCTAAAACTTATTCTAACTGTTGCTGTTATTCGTTCTCTACACGACCTCGGAGCTGGACCTTCTTTAGGCAACTCCTCGCCACCAAGCCGTGGTTGGCTTCAACCTCGACCACATCTCGTCCATTTTCCGCCATTACGCTCAGCCTAATTTTGACCAATACAATAATCAATATGTGTTTACTGTTGTTAAAAAAAACTCAAAAGCTGGAAAGAATATGATCAATTGATAATGACTAAAAAGAAAGAAGAGGAAAACGCATGATATTATTCGGGTGGAAGACAACAGAGTCAAAGTATGTGCAAATTAATTTGAACATTTTTATATAAAAAAAGGGCATGAAAACCTCAATAAAATTTGCCTAGGACTCAAATTAAGAGGCACCTTTTTTTTAAAAAGAAATATTTTTTAGTCTTTATCATACGTGAGTAACCTTTTTTTTTTTTAGCATAAAGGAAATACATAAATTAAAGACTAAACATAGTTTGTTACAGCATTGTTACCCAGTGTGCTTGACATCACACACTGGTTTCCTACGATTGCTATAGTATGCAAGCATCACTATTTAATGTTTTAACAAAATAAACATCATTGTTTTTATCATAACTAACATAATTTCGAACTACTTCAGGAACTTCCACAAAACATTTCTTCTTTCTTCCTGCAACGCTGCCCTTCTTAGCCATCATATGTGCCACCTTGTTGCATTCTCTAAATGTGTGCTGGAGGATTAGCACCTTCTCTAGGTGCATTTATGACCTGGAAAATTCAGCAATGTTATTACAAATTAATTTGTCACCCTTTATGTTTTGGATCGCCTCCACGCAGTCTGTTTCAATTTGTAATGGAAATAGATTCCATTCTTGAGCTGTTTTAATTCCCTCCTTTATTGCCTTGAGTTCTGCTTCCAAGGATCCCTTTGCTCTTGAATTTTTTGTAAAGCCTACGATCCAATTTCCAGCTGCATTGCGAAAAGCTCCTCCAAGCATAGTTTTTTATTTTCCATAGCTTGCGTCAACATTTAGTTTGTACCAACCCTTAGGCGGAGGATGCCATTTCGTGTGGATTGTTTGTGTTTGGGTAGGTAATGGATTTTTTTCTGTTAGCATCTTGTATTCTAAAGTTTTCCGGATAATATTATTTATTTGCACGCACTCTTTCAAATTGTTGATATTATTTTTATTCTGATTAGTCCAGATTTCCCATAGGGTGAAAGGTAATAAGTCGACCCAATTTAGATGCTTTAGCTCGGTAGAAATTTTTTGTTCCTTTAGAAAAGAGATCCAGTGGCCTTGAGAAGGCATTTGATTGGTTTTGATCCCTAAGTTACTCCACATTTTTTGTAGTGTCACATGTTAAAAAGATATGCTTTGGTGTTTCTTATTCCCTTTGATTACACATAGGGCACGTAGGGTCTATATTGATACCCACTCGTGTGAGGTATTTTCTGCAAAGGAGTCTGTTGTGAAGACAAATCCATAAAAAAATCTAATTTTGTGAGGACATGAGAGGGACCATATCCACTTGTACACTTGATTATTTTCCTCTAAAGGTTCTAATATACTATAACAACTTTTGCTGGTGAACATGCCTTTAGGCATTAGAGTCCATATGCAGTGTCCTGAATTTTCCCCCTGTGACGAATATGGACTTGTTGGATCTTGTTTTGGATATCCTCGGGGATAGGGATGGATAGTTTTGAAAAATCCCACTGCTTATTATAGTAGATATCTTTAATATTAATATTATTAGTATCCATTGTTATAGGCCCTATTATGGATTCTCTAAGTGTTGAAGAGTTGGAAATCCACTTGGTATCCCAAATGTTGATTTTGGAGTTTAGATGAGGCTCCCAAGAGAGCCCTATTTACAAATTGCCAGCCTTTAAGAATGGCTTTCCATATCATGGAGTTATTTGTTAGAAGAGAATTTTTTACCATATTTTGTAATGATTAGGTTTGCCCATAGGGAGGTTGGATGAGTAATTAGTCTCCATGCTAGGCTAGTTAGGTTGACAATATTTTTATTGTATGCACCATGAATGTCAAGACCTCCTGATGCCTTTGGTTGACACACATCCCTCCATTTTACTAGATGCATTTTCCTTTTATTCTCATTTGATCCCCAAATGAAGTCTCGTTGAATTTTGTCGATGTTATTTATTTATTTTTTGGTAACAAGGTGTATTGCATTTGGTAGTTTGGGATTGAATTAAGACATGATTGTGCTAGAGTTGTACGGCCCGCTATGTTTATAAATCTAGTCTTCCAAGAGGCTAGCTTTGTTCTTATCTTATCAATTATGAAGAGGTAATCTTTAGGTTTAGGGTAATTTGAGTGGATTGGGAAACCTAAGTAGGTTCCAAATGTGTCACTTTTTTTTATCTCAAGCTTGTGGGTGATTGTTTTGGCGAGAATAGGAGAACAACTTCCTGATAGGAGTAATTTAGACTTAGCATAATTAATTTTTTATCCCGATAAGGAACAAAATAAGTCAAGGGTTGATTGTATGGAGTCACAAGATTTAGCATTTTCCTTGGCCATAAAGGTAAGATCATCTGCAAAAAATAGATGAGTAAATTGAGGACTATTCTGGCCTATAGTAATAGGGTCCAATCTGCATATATCCATTTGATATTCTATGTTCCTTGAGAGTAATTTTAGACAAAGAATGAAATGTATGGCGATAAAGGATCTCCCTGTCTAATGCCCCAACTAGGCTCAAAATAATTTGTGGCATGTCCATTAACTAAGATAGATATAGAGCTTGTAGAAATACAGTTCATTAGAATATTTGTGAATTTAGGAGGAAATTTGAAGAATTTTAATGCACTGCAAATGAAGGACCATTCTATTCGGTCAAAAGCTTTTTCCAAATCCATTTTTAATATGATGAGACCTTGTTTTCCTTTTAATTTCCTAAGGTTTGAGACAATTTCCTGAATGACAATGGCATTATCCATAGCCCGTCTATTTTTCATAAAACTTGATTGAAAGGGACTAATTAAATTGACTAAGAATGGTTTTAAATGGTTAGCCAATATTTATGTGATTGTTTTATAAATAGTGTTACATAGCCCAATAGGTCGAAAATTTTTAATATTATTGGCATTTGGAATTTTTGGGATAAGGCAGATGTAAGTTTTGTTTAAATCTCTAGGAATAGATTCATTCTTGAAAATTTCATGGCACATATTAAGGACAGATTGTCCTATTATGTTCCAATACTTTTGGTAAAAAAAAGGATGCAATCCATCAGGTCCCGGGGCCTTAAAAGGTTTAAAGGAGAATATAGCTTTTTTGATCTCACTATCCAGTAATGGGGCATCTAAAGGGCTCAGGTCATTGATGTTGCTGCTTGTATTAGAGATATTCACATTATATAGGTGAGAGCACTCAAGGGAAGTGGTAAATATTTTGGAGAAGTAATTAGATATATGGTTAGTGAGAATAGAATGGTCGTTTATCCAATTGCCTTCCTCATCTTTGAAGTATATTATCCTATTTTTTTCTTCTCCTAATAGAGGCAGATATATGAAAAAAAATTTGTATCTGCATCACCCTCGTTTAACCACATGATCCTAGACCTTAGTTTCCAAAGATCTTCCTCTATTTTTAATAGGTCATTGTAGTTCTGATTTAGGGTTCTCTCAAGATTTTGTAGAAATAAACTAGTGGCGTACTTTTTTGAATTTTGAATACCATTTAATCTAACTAAGAGCCTCCTTTTTTTTTCCTATAATGTCTCCAAACGTTTTGATTTTCCATTGCTTCACACCGTTTCTAAAGGAATTACTAGATTTAATATAGTCCTTATCTGACCAATTATCCTTAACAAGATTATGAAAGTCAGGACACTTGCACCAGAAAGTCTCGAGTCTAAAGGGTTTGTTATGATTACTTCTAGTCCTAGGAATTAAATTAATTAAAAGGGGGTTATGGTCTGAATGAGTTTTAGGCAAATGTGTGACCCGAAAATTTGGGAAGGTGTCACACCATTCCTGATTTCCTAAAGCCTTGCCAAGCCTTTCCATTATCAAGCCTCTATTTTTATGTCTATGGTTGTACCAAGTGAATCTACAGCCCTTGTACCCTAGGTCCATAAGGTTACAGTTATCTAATTTGTTATGCAAAAACTATAACCTATTTTTATTTATTGGTCTACCCCTATTTTTTCATGCGAACCTAGTATATCATTAAAATCACCTCCAACTAACCACGGACCATCATAATTATTATCAATATGTTCAAGATTATTCCATAAGGAATTTCTAGACTGATAATTGGTACTTGCATAAATAGATGTAAAAAGCCAGGATTTTTGAATTGGTAGTACCTCAATGGAAGCATGAATTTCTTGGTTCCTACGTGTGAAGTTTTGGACAGTTACCAGTCTTGTACATCACCACCATGCCCCCAGACTGAACTTCAGCTGGAACCTCAATGAGTTCACTAAAACCAAAATCTTCTAGCCAATTTTCATGGTTGATCAGCCTAGTTTCCAGCAAAGCAACCATGCAAGGATGGTGAGTATCAATCATCTCCCTGAAGTTCCTACGAAAGTTATCATTGTTACCCCCTTAATGTTCCAAATTATTATATTAGTTGGATAAGTCATTGGACGGTTTTGTGGTTGGGTCACTGCCTCTCCATTCTCCCTCACCCCTCCTAGGAAGATTGGGTTTCTCCTCAATGAAGGTACTAGCATCATGGCCCTGTTCCCCACAGTTGGATCCTGAGGAGACCTTATATTCATTGAACATCTGTATAGATCTAGAGGAAAACTGTTTACATGCCTCTTCTCCTGCATCTCCTGAAATAAGAATAACTTTACCCCGTCTAGGTTTGAGAATTCGAGGACTTGTTCTAAGGCTAGATTTATGGGCTCCTCCTCCATTTCTGCCTCTATGTGGTCTTGTTCTGGTATTGCATGTGGGTATGGGGGGATGCATGTGGGATCTCCTGGTTCACCGCTTGTCCTTGAGGTTGGTTGTTGGTTTCCCAGGGCATGAAGATAGGGTTCAGCTGAGTCAACATCTTAGATGGAAAGAAGGGAAGGTCTGGAAGGATATTTTATGGTTGGAAGGTGTTGAAATGTGGGGGCATGTCCCATTGTTGAACCATTGTCTGGACAAGATTTGGGTTCATTGAGGGAGTCAGAGGTTGTAGGATGTTGTTGAGCCATATTTGGTTTAGATAGTTGCTCATGGCTAGACCCGTCCCCTTCGATACTAGTTGAGCTAGGAATTGAGTGTTTTGGAGAATCACAACTGTCTCCTGTCCATTCACTTGAATGTTGAAGGATATCGCATGTCCCATTAATCCCAGTTCCATCCAGGATAGTGGGTGATAATCGTGGGATTGTGGGGGTTGGACATAAATCACTTGCGGTTGAGGTGGCACGTTGTGGATATTCTCCATTGTTTGGTTGGTAAGTTGTCTGAGTATGGAGATTAATCTGTCTCTGTGACGACCCAAAGGGTCATCACCTATTTTATTACCCATCCCGTACTTTCGAGGCCTTGAAAACCTCATCTGTAGCTGCCTCGATTTGCGTGCACAGTCCGGGCACGTAGTCAGATAGCTTAAATATGAAACTCTGTGAAAAATGCTAAGACTTGATATTAAAATGAATAAATTTGACTACGGTCAATATTTTGGGTAAACGGATCCGGACCCATGATTTGACGGTCACGGAGGGTCCGTAGGAAAATATGGGACTTGGGCGTATGCCCGAAATCGAATTTCGAGGTCCCAAGCCCGAGTAATGAATTTTTGAGTAAAATTATTTTCTGAAAACATATAAGGAAATTGAAAATGAAATCTGATTAGAAAATAATGGTATCGAGCCCATATTTTGGTTCCGGCGCCTGGTACAGGTCTAATAAATGGTTTAAGCACTTTCTGTAAAGTTTGTTTGAAAACGAATTTTGTTTGACGTGTTTCGGACTTAAAATGGAAAATTTGATGTTTTATGAAATTTGATAGAATTCATGGATTTTGAGGCTTAACTCGATGTATATGATGTTATTTTGGCAATTTGATTGCACGAACAAGTTCGTAGGATGTTGTGTGAGTTATCTGTGAAATTTGGTATCATTCCGAGTTGTATAGGTCAGTTCGGCACGTTGTTAGCGAAGTTTAGAAAACTTAAAATTCCTAGGTTTGGTTCTTGAGGTTTGGGGGTGTGATTTCTAGTTTTAGCATTGTTTTGAGTGTTTCGAAGGTTCGAGCGAGTCCGTAATATGATTTGGGACTCGTTGGTATATTTGGAATAGGGCTCGGGTGGGCCCAGGTGCCTTCCGGGCACCTAACGGGGCTAAAAACCAGCAAACACAGCTGTTGGTGCACCTGCTCTGGTGTGACCGCAGGTGCGGTTGCCCAGCATTGCAGGTGCGGTCTCCACTTCGCAGGTGCGATCCCAGACCCCCTAGCCCAATTCCGCAGGTGCGAGTTTCTTCTCGCAAGTGCGAGACCGCAGGTGCGGTCCCCAGAGCCGCAGGTGCGAGATCATTGTTCAGGCAGTGAGTTTTAAATACGGGTTTTAAACCCATTTTTCTCATTTTCCATCTTCTTCCATGGAGAATTTCCTCCATTTTTAAGAGCTATCAACCAGGTCTTGTAAGGTAAGTAAACTCCACCCGGAAATTAGTTTCATGCATGCATCCTAGCTTAATTAACTACATAAACTAGTGCAAAAATTCAAGAAATTGGGTAGTAACCTAGAACTTGTGATCATTGAGAAATTTTCTGTGAATTGGCCATGAAATCAAGTAAAAATCATATATTAATGATCTTTAGGCCTTGGGTGAGTGTTCCCTTCGAGAATTACAAGAATCCGAGCGAGCGGGCCCGGGGTCGAATTTTGATAAATTTGGAAGAATGCTAGGAAATGGATAATTAGGCCATGTAATTTAATCATTGAATCCTTATTGATATACTTGAGTTGATTATGTCTAGATAATACCATTCCGGAGTTGAATTCTAAAGGAAAGGCGGTGTTAGAGGGTTGATTGCTATACTTTGGACCCGAGGTAAGTGTTTGGTCTAACCTTAGCTTGAGGGAATAGGAGTTGAGTATAATTTTCTACTTACTAATTGTCAAATACGATGTACAGGCATGGTGACGAGTATCTATACATTGGTGTCTAGCATGACCGTGAGTCCTTATATTGTGAATATTCTGATTTTTTGGTAATTTTCATGCTTAATTGATGATTTCTATATGTTGTGAAGAATATGTGAAGGGAATTGTAATCTTTAAACTCTGTTGGAGCATTGGCTCAAATTGTAACACGAATGATGAAGATATATGAGATAATTGTATCCTTTGGAGCATTGGCTCAAGTAATAGAGTAAATTATGAAATGAAGTGAAAGAAAGAGAAAAAGCTACTGAAATGTACCCTTGTTGGGTCATTGTTGCTTTTGATATTGTCTCCCTTGTTGGGTTGTTGAGATTACTGTTATTGTTCCGTTGCCGGGATTTAATTATTGATATTGTTCCCTTGCTGGGATGTAATTGTTTAATTGATGTTCCCTTGCTGGGATTTCTATTTTATTCTGCTAACTCCCTTGCCCTTGTTTGTGATTGTTGTTTGGGTGAGGAAGAGTGCTAAAGCACGAAGGGTGATGCCGTGCATTGTTTGACATTGTGAGAAAAGAGTGTAAAGCACGAAGGGTGATGTCGTTCCATACGATGTACCATTCTGTATCGATATTCATTGATAATACTATGAGGAAAGAGAGTAAAAGCACGAAGGGTGATGTCGTGCCATGATTACATTGATTACATTATACATTGCATAGTGAGGACAGAATAAAAGCAGGAAGGGTGATGTCGTGCCATGATTACATTGATTACATTATACATTGCATAGTGAGGACAGAATAAAAGCAGGAAGGGTGATGTCGTGCCATGATTTACATTGATTAGATTATACATTGCATAGTGAGGATGAGAGTAGAAGCACGAAGGGTGATAACGTGCCATGATTTACATTGATTACATTATACAGTGCATAGTGAGGACGAGAGTAGAAGCACGAAGGGTGATGCCGTGCAAGTTTGTGATTTCTTGTCCTTATCGATATGATGGCTTTGTTGTTCTTTTCCTTATTGAGATTTCTTATATGAAACTGTTATCTCCCCACAGCATGTTGCCCTTCCTTTGTTAATTGTTTCTCCCTATATTTCTTATACATTGTATACATGCATATCTATTTATTTGAACTAGGCAGGTTTATTTGGTAGTCTGGTTCTAGCCTCATCACTACTTCGCTGAGGTTAGGCTAGGCACTTACCAGTACATGGGGTTGGTTGTACTGATGCTACACCTGCACTTCTTTATGTTGTGCAGATTACGCAGCCGGACCCGAAGGGCATCATTAGTGGGAGTGTCTTCCAGCTTATCCTAGAGGCTTCAAGGTATACCCGCTGGCGTTCGTGGGCCTTGGTGTCTCTTCCATCCCTTTGTATTCAATTCTGTCTTGTTTTTCCTCTAGTTTCAGAGACAGCTATGTATTCTCTTTTCAGACTTGTATTTAGCACTCTTATAGACAGTTCGTGAGTTTGTGACTCCGGGTTTTGGGAAAATTTACGCGTTATTGCATTATGTTATCCTTATTTAGCTTGAGACCGTATTTATTTTCGCTGTTAAATTGTGAACCATTTAGTTTATCCTGTTAAATTGAGATTTTTATGCTAGTTTAGCTATACACGTTGGCTTGTCTAGCGAGTTCAACGTTAGACGTTATCACGGCCCGACGGTGGGATTTCGGGGCGTGACAAGTTGGTATCAGAGCAGGTTACTTAGGTCTCACAACTCACGGACAACTTGGTAGAGTCTTAGGGATCGGTACGGAGACGTCTGTATTTATCCCCCAGAGGCTGCAAAGTTAGGATGACTCCATATTTCTTTTCTTCTCTGTCGTGCGCTATGATTCTGAGTGCTGATTAAGTTTCTATTTTATTCTCTCGTAGATGGCGAGGATGCGTGCTTTCCTTGGTTCTGCCCAGCAGCCTGACACTCCTGCTACAGCTCCTACTCGGGGTCGAGGTCGAGGACGTGGCCATGCTAGAGGCCGAGGCCGGGGCCGGGCTCAGCCTAGAGCAGCAGCCACAGTGAAGGACCTCCAGGTCGAGTCTGACAAGGAGGTCCCAATTCCGATAGTCCCAGTTGGACCACCTCAGGTCCTAGAGGGGTTCATAGCTACCCAGTGTTTATCCGTCTAGTCGGACTCATGGAGAGTGTAGCACAGGCGGGTCTTCTTCCTACAGCACCAGTCGTCTCTCAGGCTGGGGGATGTTTCATACTCCTACCGCCCGTGTGCCAGAGCAGCTAGCTTCACAGTTTCAGACTCCGGCACCTCAGCCAGCCGGAGTAGCTCAGTCGGGTATTGCAGCGCCGGTAGCAGAGGGAGCAGTTATGTCAGCAGATGCTCTGTGGAGACTGGACAGGTTCACTAAGTTATTCTCTGCTACTTTTACTGGTTCACCATAAGAGGACCCCCAGGATTATTTGGACAGCTGCCATGAGGTTCTTCGGAACATGGGCATAGTGGAGTCCAACGGAGTTGACTTCGCTACATTTCGGCTATCGGGCGCAGCCAAGAGTTGGTGGAGAGGCTATTGCCTATCCAGACCAGTTGGATTTACACTGTTGACTTGGACTCAGTTCTCAGAGGTATTTTTGGGGAAGTTCCTTCCCATCACTCAGAGAGAGGACCTTTGGAGGCAGTTTGAGCGTCTCCAGTAGGGATCCATGTCCGTCACTCCGTACGAGACCAGGTTCATCACTCTAGCCCGACATGCTCTTATGATACTTCTCACTGATCGGGAGAGGGTTCGGAGGTTTATCGAGGGATTGGCCCGGTCTATCAGACTTCAGATGGCTAGAGAGTCAGGTACAGATATATTGTTCCAAGATGCGGCCAATGTGGCCATGAGGATTGAGATGATTTTGTCACATGGAGGTGGTCAGGGGGCTAACAAGAGGCCCCGTCATTTCGGTCGTTTCAGTGCAGCCTCATCTGGGGGCAAGGATTCTTCAGGCAGAGGTCATCCTCCCAGAACTTTTCAGTCAGCTCTTCAGGTTTCCCATGGTACTTCAGGTGGTCGTGGGTATCAGACGCACTATTCTTATCAACAGCCTTACAGTGCACCACCAGCTCCCATCAGTACACCGCCGTATCAGAGTTTCCAGAGTGGTCATTCAGGTTGACAGGGTCAGATTCAGTTCCCTCAGCAGCCGAGGTCTTGTTACACTTGTGGCGATCCGGGTCATCTTGCCAGATTTTGCCCTCGAGCATCAGGTAGTTCCCAGCATCAGGGTTCTCGTGCCATGGTACAGGCACCAGGTGTTCCACAGCCTGCCCAGCCAGCTAGAGGTGGGGGTAGAGGTGCTAGAGGNCAGAGGCCTTGTTATACTTGCGGTGGTTTGGGGCACATTTCCAGGTTTTTCCCCCGAGGTTCTGGTGGGTCTCAGCATCAGGGTTCTCGTGCCATGGTACAGGCACCAGGTGTTCCACAGCCTGCCCAGCCAGCTAGAGGTGGGGGTAGAGGTGCTAGAGGTAGAGGTAGAGGTCATAGAGGTGGAGCTCAGGCCGCCAGAGGTGGAGGCCAGCCAGCAGCCGGCCGTCCTAGAGATGTGGTTCAGGGTGGTGGGACCCAGCCCCGATGTTATGCTCTTCCAGCTAGGCCAGAGGATGAGTCTTTAGATGTAGTCATTACAGGTACTATTCGGGTCTGTGATAGAGATGCTTCAGTGCTATTTGATCCGGGGTCTACGTATTCATATGTGTCCTCTTATTTTGCGTCATACCCGGTCATGCCTAGTGATCCACTGAGTATTCTTGTTTATGTATCTACACCGGTGGGTGATTCTATCGTGGTCGATCGAGTACATCGTTCTTGTGTTGTGGTGATTGGGGGTCTTGAGACCCGTGTTGATTTGTTGCTTTTAGCTATGGTCGACTTTGATGTTATATTGGGGATGGACTGGTTATCCCCATATCATGCTATCTTGGATTTTCATGCCAAGACGGTGACCTTAGCTTTGCCAGATTTTCCCCGTTTGGAGTGGAAAGGAACTCCTGGTCATTCTACCCGCAGTGTTATTTCGTACGTGAAGGCTCGGCGTATGGTCGATAAGGGGTGTTTGGCTTATTTGTCTTATGTGCGCGATTCCAGTGTTGAGGTTCCCTCTATTGATTCGGTGGCCGTGGTTCATGAGTTTCCTGAGGTCTTCCCTTCAGACCTGCTGGGGATGCCACCCGACAGGGACATTTATTTCTGCATTGATCTGGCTCTGGGCACCCAACCCATTTCTATTCCGCCGTATCGCATGGCCCCGCCAGAGTTGAAAAAGATGAAGGAACAGTTGCAGGATTTACTTGGGAAGGGTTTCATTAGACCCCGTGTTTCTCCTTGGGGTGCTCCAGTATTGTTTGTGAAGAAAAAAGATGGTTCGATGAGGATGTGCATTGATTACCGGCAATTGAACAAGGTTACAATCAAGAATAAGTATCCACTACCGAGGATTGATGATTTGTTCGATCAGCTTCAAGGTGTCAGGGTATTTTCAAAGATAGACTTGAGATTTGGCTACCATTAGTTGAGGATTAGGGCATCCGATGTCCCTAAGACAGATTTCCGCACTCGGTACGGGCATTACGAGTTTTTGGTCATGTCGCTTGGGTTGACAAATGCCCCAGCAGCTTTTATGGACTTGATGAATCGAGTGTTCAGGCCTTATTTGGACTCGTTCGTGATAGTCTTCATTGATGATATATTGATATAATCCCGCAGTCAGGAGGAGCACGAGCAGCATCTCAGAGTGGTTCTTCAGACTCTGAAGTATAGTCAGATTTATGCAAAGTTTTCGAAGTGTGAGTTTTGGTTGAGTTCAGTTGCATTCCTAGGTCATGTCGTGTCAGCAGAGGGTATTCAGGTTGACTTGAATAAGATTGAGGCAGTCAAGAACTGGCCTAGACCCGCATCAGCTACAGAGATTCGGAGTTTCTTGGGATTGGCAGGCTATTATCGCCAGTTCGTGGAGGGGTTCTCATCTATTGCAGCCCCAATGACCAGGTTGACCCAGAAGGGTGCCCAGTTCAGGTGTTCGGACGAGTGTGAGGCGAGCTTTCAGAGTCTCAAGACAACTCTGACTACGGCGCCGGTATTGGTTTTGCACACAGGTTCAGGGCCTTATACAGTCTATTGCGATGCTTCCCGTATTGGGCTTGGCGTAGTGTTAATGCAGGATGGCAAGGTCATTTCTTATGCTTCGAGGCAGTTGAAGATTTATGAGAGAACTATCCAGTGCATGATTTGGAGTTGGTAGCTATTTTCCACGCATTGAAGATTTGGAGGCACTATCTGTATGGCGTGGCGTGTGAGGTGTTCACGGATCATAAGAGTCTTCAGTACTTGTTCAAGCAAAAGGAGTTGAATTTGAGGCAGAGGA
>ML400367.1:0-31876 GCA_005239525.1 Nicotiana knightiana | reverse complement strand
GAACCCTAACCGTGTAGGAGACTTCTATTTCAACCGGGAAACATTTAACTCGTCAAACTCGGAATTGGGCGAAACTGGGGACCCCTGGCGTTTGGGCTCTAACGCCCCCCTAACGCCAGGGGGGCTGGCGTTATGGCCCTAACGCCCCCCTAATGCCAGGGGGGCCAGGCCTTATGGGGTAAATGCCCCCCTAACGCCAGGGGGGGCAGGCTTTATGGGGCAAACGCCCGGTTATCGCCCAGGCATCTCCTTTTGCGTATTTTTGTCGTATTTGCATCCCTTTAACTCTGTTTCCATTTCCAATTCACCTACACATGAAATAAACTCCATTAAGCACATAACAAGTGTAATTTTATCATTAATGCGCATAAAATGTAAGGTATATCACATGTTAAACTATGCAATTTAGTCTCGCATCAACATTGCATAGTGAGGACGAGAGTAGAAGCACGAAGGGTGATGTCGTGCCATGATTTACATTGATTACATTATACATTGCATAGTGAGGACGAGAGTAGAAGCACGAAGGGTGATGTCGTGCCATGATTTACATTGATTACATTATACAGTGCATAGTGAGGGCGAGAGTAAAAACACGAAGGGTGATGCCGTGCAAGTTTGTGATTTCTTGTCCTTATTGATATGTTGGCTTTGTTGTTCTTTTCCTTATTGAGATTTCTTATATGAAACTATTATCTCCCCACAGCATGTTCCCCTTCATTTATTAATTGTTTCTCCCTATATTTCTTATCCGTTGTATATATGTATATCTATTTATTTGAACTGCACTGGTTTATTTGGTAGTCTGGTTCTAGCCTCGTCACTACTTCGCCAAGGTTAGGCTAGGCAATTACCAGTACGTGGGGTCGGTTGTACTGATGCTACACCTGCACTTCTTTATGTTGTGCAGATTACGCAGCCGGACCCGAAGGGCATCATTAGTGGGAGTGTCTTCCAGCTTATCCTAGAGGCTTCAAGGTATACTCGGTGGCTTTCGTGGGCCTTGGCGTCTCTTCCATCCCTTTGTATTCACTTCTGTCTTGTTTTTCCTCTAGTTTCATAGACAGCTATGTATTCTCTTTTCAGACTTGTATTTAGCACTCTTATAGACAGCTCGTGAGTTTATGACTCCAGGTTTTGGGAAAATTTACGCGTTGTTGTATTATGTTATCCTTATTTAGCTTGAGACCGTATTTATTTCCGCTGTTAAATTGTGAACCATTTAGTTTATCCTGTTAAATTGAGATTTTATCTAGTTCAGCTATACACGTTGGCTTGTCTAGCGAGTTCAATGTTAGACGCCATCACAGCCCGACGGTGGAATTTCGGGGCGTGACAGTCTCCTCCTTAGGGCAGATGAGATTCTGGGCATTTTGATCTTGATCTTTGGTATTTAATGAGCTTCCAATAGGCGTGGAGGGTGGCTAGGGAAAGAAGGTAGAGGATTGGTGCTAGGTTCAATGATTTGAGTGTTTCCGTGCATGTTATTTAATTGGTCGTATGGTAGATTTATAGGGAGAATTCGGAGGGTTTTTGGATCTTTGTCGTGTTTAGGGTGTGCTGCCATTTGTAGATCAGTTGGGAGGGATAGGGCCAAATGGCATGCATGCTTTTGTTGCTCAGATTGTGAAATCTTTGAAGTTGGATTGTTACTTGTAGAGTTTTGGTTTTGTTAGGATTTTTTAATTGATTATTATTTTGATGAGTAGGATTAGGGGTTTCATTTAGATTACTAATAGCCTCGTTAGTATCTATTTGCATGCTACAGTGGTGGATTGCGGATTTGTCTCGCGTGCAAAAGTCTTGCATATCCACGTCAGGTCTATTGTCCTCCACATGGAAATTATCTTGAGTAGAATTACTTTTTTTTATTTTTTTATTTTTTTGTTAATATCCAAAACCAAGTGTTCCTCTTCCAGGATAGAGAAGTGGTTTTTGGTGATAGTAGTGGCTTTACTAGTATTCGTTTTTTCAGCAAATTTTTTTCATCTTTGACCTTGTATTGAAGAGTTTTTGTGTCGATATACTTTCTAGTGTTTGCATTGTAAAGATTTACAGAGATACCTGACATTGGATTTGTTTGATTAGGTAGTAGAGCTTATTCCTTTTTTTGTTCTTCGAAATTCATTCTGTTCTTGCCAAATTTGATCGTTTGCCATTCTTCTTTTTGAGACTCCATTGTTTTTTTGGACTTGGGAGGGTCATTGGTTGAATGATCTGCACTGACTTCTTGTACATGCGTGCAAGTGATGGTTGGATGACCTAGACGACCACATTTAAGGCATAGTAGATTACTACCCTCATAATGTATAACTTGTTTATGAACCCCAATGAAGATGAATGGGGGAACTGGAATGTCCAAGGGAATTTCGACACAAAGTCTTGCATATCTACCTCTTATTGTGGTAGATGTGCAAGCATCAATTTTCAGTAATCGACCAATGGAATTTTTATTTTTTTTGTAATAGTTTTCTATCGTAGAATTCTATCGGTAATTGTGGCAACCTAACCCAGATGGCAGAGGAGGTTAGTTTTTCTTTAGTTGCCACAAAATTTGGTTTCCATTTTATAACGGAAAGATAGTGTCCGTTGATGAACCAAGGGCCTTGGTGGAGAGCCTTTTCTAGATTTTCTCTTTTTTTGAATTTGATAATGTAGTAGTCCTCCCCTAGATCAATAAGGGAGAAGGGTTCTGATGGTTTCCATAGGTCTTGAATTTTTTTTTTGAGGTATTGATGTATCATTCTTTTCCCTAGTAATTTGATAATAATAGAAAATTGCCAAGGTTCATAGATCCTTAGCTTATCTTCTTCCGTGAGGGATATCATTTTAATACCTTGACTGGGGGAGTGCAAAAGTCCAGACATAGTTGCCATTGTGTCTTGAAAATCGGTTGTTAGGTTCATATTGAATGCGCTTGTCGATTGGTTGAACATTAAGTTGTTCGACGAAATTACTGCATCTTTGTATGATGAGATTTGTTATCTGTCCATCTGTTCTTGGTTTGGAGGGGTTTGTTCTTGTCCGTCAAGTGGTTTTGAGGGAATTTTGGAGTAGTGTTCATGAGGTTCAGATTCGCAGGGATGAGTTTCCTTCATGAGAAAAAAAACAATCCTTTGAGCTGCCCACGAATCGTGGACTTACCTGGTTACCTTATACGTGAGTAACCTTGTTCATTGAACCACCAAAATCTTCCCATTTCTCCATTGTTCCAATAATATCTCACCTTTGTTATTAAGTTATACTAGTTTAGTGTACGTGCAATGCACGTATGTCTCGTGTCAGGTAAATATACGTGCAAGAACAATGTGTTTTTGACTACATATACTTCATCTCGATTATGTATTTTTTTTTTCTTATCAATTTAGCATTGATATGTTTGTGATAATTTCTGTATAAACTAACTTTGTATTACATTTTCTATTGTTGTAACTTCAAAGGGAAAATATATAGAAAACAAATATGAAAAATTATAGTTTTCGAATAAAAAAAATGAATATGATCATCTAAAAAAAATTAGGGCTATTCTCACCATTTCAATCCTATTTTGTTCCCTTCTTTTGATTCGTTTGCTTATTCTTATCTGAAGAAAGTTTATAAAATCAAATTGGCATGAGAACAATATAAAAAATATCTTATATATGAATAAAGTTATAGATGAACATAAAAAATACTAAGCAACATGAAATTTAGATCAATAATTAAAGCGTGAATCATAGATTAATAGGATTATGTCATCATGCCAATAAAGAATTTAGAATAATATTGAAATACATGGCACATCAAAATCTAAAAGACTAAAAGAATTCATTCTTACGCGCTTTGCTCGTGTACCACATATCAAGAAATTTAGAACTTTAAAAAAATATAAATATTATTAAATTTTGTATACCTAACTGCAATTGTTAAGTTGTCATTTAAAAAGTAGTTTTAGCACTGGATGTTGATTAAAGAGTATAATAATTATAGATATATCTAATAATAAAATTTATTATAATGTTTATATATTGGTACATAAATCTTATAGTTTGAATCTTTGATTAAAGGTGAATGACATACCATTATCCGATATGAATCTATTTTAAAAGGTTAAAAAAATCGAACGGCATTTCGTTAAGAACTTTCGTACTTTTAATATTTATTATATAATATAATAATAATAATAATAATATAATATAATATAATATAATATAATATAATATAGATAGATAGATATAATATAATATAATATAGATAAATAGATATACGATACCTTTTTCATTTAGATTCATTGTGTTTCAAAAATGAATGAATACAATCAATTAATAATATTACTATTTTGTATCCCTTTTACAATTTCAAGAGTTTTAATTTTAATATAACGAGAGAAATGTAATAAACAGTGTTAATTTTTTTGGTACATTTTTTATTATTTTGAATTTCATAACCAGTCAAGTAAACGGAAAGCGTACTAAGAAAAGGACTTTGAAAACAAAGGAATGTGATCGTCGCACAGATAAAAAATTGTACTATGTGACCCCACACAGCTGATATTAGTTGTGCGAGGTTTTACTTTTGTCTCCCAACGAACACAATTCATATATATTTGGGTCCACCAAATCTTGTGTTTATTTTATTGTGAGATAAAATAAGTCTCATACAATTAATGTCAATTGTGTGAGACAGTTGTGTGAGACATAAAATAAAATTTATTGACATAGATTTGTTATTTGTCCTGTGAAATGTTATGAAAAACTTTATAATCAGAGCTAAAATTTAATGTTTATCCACTTTAATTTTGACATCAAATTCATAACTTATTTTAGTTGCTATATTCACATTAAATACTTATAAAAATTTAATAAATTTTCTATAAAAATTACTGAATTCGTTCAAATTTAGACACAATACTCTAGCTCCGACCTAGTATCTCACATGTACTTACTACTATTGTTTTTCCTCCCTCGGCGACGGAAATTCCTAGCCAGCATTCAACCACATGTCCCTGACCCCATGCACAATTAATGCTACTTTGTAACCTAATAGCCTATACATACGGGAGGGAGGTACAGTGTGGAATACGGGTTTGATCAAAATAATATTTTTTACTTAAATTATATATTTATCTTAAGAAATTTATTGAATATGTGCAACTTATTAATTTAGAATGCAATAACTTAAGAAGATTACAATTTCGAAACATATAAGGTTTAAATCCTGGTCACAATAATAAATAAATATAAACTGTTCTTTAATTTGTTGTTATTTGCATGTTCCGGTCAATACACGTCTAGTATGATATTATTAAATTACTAAAATTATATTGCTATGTGCTTAATTGTTTGTTAAGTGTCCTTATTCTGGTTGTTATCTTTTTCTTTTATTTATTAATTTATTAATGACAATGATGAGGCAAAATT
The DNA here is from genome assembly GCA_005239525.1 of Nicotiana knightiana. Taxonomy (NCBI): domain Eukaryota; kingdom Viridiplantae; phylum Streptophyta; class Magnoliopsida; order Solanales; family Solanaceae; genus Nicotiana; species Nicotiana knightiana. Next base: position 26,477 of record ML400367.1, on the reverse strand, counting down.
ATATATTACTATCTGCTTAGTTTTTCTTTATCCAGGATAATTCATTATAGAGGGAATTGCAACACGAAAATAGATGGATTTTTGAGGAATCTGAATTACTATCCTTAACTGATAGTTTCTGATTATTTTTAAAGTGAGGGGAACTAGAAGATAGGCAGTTATTTGTTAAAGCAGGGATCTGACTGTTCTAATTTTTTGGATTTTCTTTTATATGTACATATATATATTTTTTGGTCTATAAAAATTTTAATTACCAAAGAAAATATCTACTTCTTATTACAACTCATCTATATGCAACGGCGAAATTAAAACTCTAACAAGAAATTCGAAAAAAAAAAAAAAAAAAAAAGCAAACTTGCGTGATGAATAAAAAAACATTCGACTATCAAGACAACTCAACAACTTATATATGCAATAATAATAACAATAATAATAATAATAACAATAACAATAATAATAATAATAATAATAATAACAATAAAAAAAAAACAACAACAACAACAACAATAAATAGTAATAGTAATAGTAGTAGTAATAATAATAATAATAACTTATATATGCAATAATAATAATACATTTGAACCCCTTCAATTCTTTTGCAGAGGTTCTTAATTTTATTAACTCAAAATGCATTACTGTAAATTTGTGTCGGTCTATTAATAGAGGAGTTTTCAGTTCATTACTTTCATCAATTTGAAAAGATCAATAATATATCAGTTTCTCTCTATACTTGTCTTTAATTTATTTACTTTACAGTCATTATTTTATAACAGTAATAATATTTTTTAAAAAGATAAGATGTATATTTATGTATAGTATAATATGATTCTTTTATGTAATAGACCGACACAAATTTACAGTAATGCATTTTGAGTTAATAAAAGGAAATGGCGTAGGAATATCATTGTTTTGGCACGGTCTTGGTTTGATGCTTGATTTTTGTCCTTGATGGTGTCTGTCAGACCCATCGCATCAAGATGAATTTCAGCATCAAGCACCCAAGACATGTAGTTGTTGCCCGATATATCCAGGCTACAAATTCAAGTTTAGAAAGATTTGACATTATGTAGAAAAGGAAAGTTCGTACCTTTGATACTCTTAAAGTATTTGCTCGAGATGGCAGAGTCTCGTGCTGATAACGTGTTATAAAATAACAACTGTAAAGTAAATAAACTAAAGACAAGTATAGAGAGAAGCCGATATATTATTGAACTTTTCAAACTGACGTACATAATGAACTGAAAACTCCTCTATTTATAGAAGAAAGGAAGTAGCTACGAGGCTTTTCAGGAAGCAGCTGCAAGGCTTTTCTTCAGCTGCTTGTAAGTTGTTTGCATGAGCTGCTTGCAACCTGCTTGTTTAATAAGAAGCTACTGCAAATCATTTCATTGAGTTGCTTGCAACCTGCCTGTTTAATAAGAAGCTACTGTAAATCATTTCATTGAGTTACTTGCAACCTGTCTGCATCGGCTGCTTGTAGATAAACTTCAACAGAGTACTAAATGGAAGAAGATTATCTATAGCGGAGTAATAAATGGACATCCATAATATAATAATTTCATAACAATTACATGGATATTTGTTGAATATTTTTGACAAAGTAATGTCTCCTTCGATTGTTGGAGGAATAACAAATTAAGTTCTGATAATGTGATGATTATCTTTTTCCATCTAATCTTCAATATTTTTGTATACGGGTGAAACCGGGACCATGTGACGCCTCGGTTTCCAATAATGTAATCGAGCAAAAGATGTGATGACAAGGAATCGAAATCGAGGCAAGTGTCTCGACGAGCCAGGGTCTGGGCAAAGTGCCCGGCCTCGGGAGTATCAGAGCCATGACCCCGGGTTCAGTTCGAATCCCAAAGGCGACAGGAAGCACACCAGGCAATCAAGCACGACAAACAAAAGGTTGTGATATATGTGACCAGCTGGATATCACGGCGTTGATCTCGACACGTATCAGCAGGAATCCGCTGATTGGTTAAACAGAAGATTTATACCTTTTATGGAATTGTATTTAGACTCCTCTTATATAAAGGGGATATAATTATTCATTAACAACACTGTAACATGGATATCAAGGAATACTGTTATTTTTCTCTGTTATTCAAAGTTCTCACTTTGTTCAGCAATGTTTTGTTACTGTGAGTCCGGGATCGAGGGCAGTCATCTCTTAAAGGTTGTTATTGAGTCCGGAATCATCCCCTAGAGCAGTTTAATAATTTATCACGTTTTTTATTTGTTTAATCTAACTCAATTTATCGTTTGTATTGAATTAATCCACGTATCTTTTAAACCACTAATAAATTTAATTGTTATCCTTTTTCCAGGGTAACAATTTTAAAACAAAAAGCGTTTGAATCTGTGGGGGGCTTTTGCTTAATCTATACGCTTCAAGCAAAGAAAAGAATAATGATGTCTTCAGCATGTTTGACTCAGAAACTATAAATAGTGAATCTCACGCAGATATATCTTTCTTGTTTATTTCTGTCTCAAAATATTTGAACTTTTTGTTTCTGGAATTCAAATTAAGTGCTATTTTTGTGAAGATTTAGATTTAAATTTTAACAATTTTTTGATTTAGCTAAAAAGTTAATTGAAAAAATATCAAAATATTGAGGGAAAGAATGAATAATATTTTTCCTTCCAAAAGATTAGCTCTATTTGAGAGATAGAACTTTATTTCATTAAAGGTTGAGGCACAAAAGTCTTGTGAAAAGAAAAAAATATATAAATCATGCACATAGAAAAAGACTAGTCGAAGTATTGAATTAAAATTTGAGAGTAGGATGGTATAATTAAAAAGTATAAAATATCCCTATAGGATATAGGTGTAACGGTTGCTATCAATCTCATTCCCCCACACTACGAAGTAGGAGCTCTTAATTATTAATTGGATCATAAATAAGAATTTTAAAAACAAAAACTTGAAAATGGTGAAGAACAAAGAACTAGAGGACAAAAAAAAAAAAAAGCCCTTGACCTTTAATAGTTGAAGAAAAGCCCTCGTGCAATAGTAACATCATCTTCATATGACATATACGTTATGGGTTCAAACCATAAAAGTAACCATTAATTTTTATATTAGAACAAACTGTTTACACGCCTTTAAGAATGTAGCTCTTCCCTACACTGACGTAGATTATAAATATAAAAAATTTGTGCATCTAGTTGTCCTTGACTTTAATAGTTGAGAAGCCATGCTCTTTCCACCTTTTAAATGAGAATGATACTAGAGAAAGGTATTGAGGGAAGGTGGATAAGTGAAAGGTATCTCGCATGGGTTGAATTAATATGTTATTATCTTCTATATGATCTTAAATAAACCTTATAATTAAGCTAGCATTTGAAGTTAAATTAAGTTAAGTTAATATTAATTTTCTTTAACATAGATCATCATGTCTTAACCAATGAAAATGTATCTCAACCACCCAACATTAGATTTAAAAATACAATAACAATAAATTCAGTGTAATCTCACAAATAACTCTTATCTTTTAAAAGGTAAAAAATCTGTTTCCGATAGATTTCGACTCAAGACAAATATAATCCATTAGATAAAAAAAATGCTATAAAAAGGATTACAATCCCATTGGTACAACAACAACGTAACCGGGGTACGCAACTTGTGAGGAATAGAAAGACTGTTTCCAATAGACCTCAACATAGATTTATTAATATTTTTATTATCAGTGTATATAATTTATTAATATTTCACATTAATGGATATTTGTGCAGGAATCAGAAAATTGCATTTGTCTTTATTTTACGATTTTGTTAACCGTTACATGTCAGTTTCTTTTCACTCCACATATATATATAAACCCAAAAACTCACCTATAAAGGGAAAAAACAGTAGGAAAGCAATAGAAAACGAAACGTTAGTAGTCAATTTCAAATCCCTAATAATTAAAACTTCCATTGACTCTTATCCTGTTCCTCTCAATCTTTTCAATATACTATACACTTAATCAAATCAACATTTTACAGATAGATTATTGTTATTATTTATAAACAAATATTAGTTTTTGTATGAATTTATACAACCAATGTTACTTGTTCTTGTAATTATAGCCGACAGATCATCATCATCAATTTCTCGATGAGTGATTCTCAGTTCTCTTCTCTTTCCTCCTCCTCCTATGACGGCTCCGCTTCTCCCTCCGCCGCCGCTCCACCGCCGGTAATCATTTCACTTCTCGCTTTTTTATTAGTTGTACTTTATTTTTTGGTAATTAGTATTTTTTTTTTTTTTTCAATTTTTTTAGTTACGATTAATCGTTTGTCAGTATAAGTTCTATTTTATGCCTATTTGTGTGAATATTATGGTTTTGTGCTTGTGATCTAAATTGTGTGAATTATGTCATAAAGTTTCAATTTATTTTGCAGCATGTTTAGTCAATTTTCTGGAATTGTTTACTGTATCTTTAGATTTTCAGTTTTGAACAAATTTGAAAGTTAAATTTATTCAATTTTATGCGAACTTTTATGCTTTTAAGTGAATGTTATGGTTGTTAGTGTGCTTCTGATGTAAATTGTGTGAATTATGTGTTGAATTTGCAACCTTTTATAGTATGTTTAGTCAATATTTTGGAGTTTTCCAGAGTGAATGTAGATTTTAAGAATTAGGTTAAATTTGAAAGTTAAATTGCTTCGAGATTTTGTGTCAAAATTTATGATTATAAGTGAATGTTATGGTTGTTATTTAGTCAATATTAACTAGTGTGCTTGTGATGTACAGTGTATGAATTATGTGTTGAATTTGCAATGTTTAGTCAATTTTCTGGAATTTTTCACTGTGGCTGTAGATTTTGAGTTTTTCGATAAATTTTTAAGTTAAATTGCTTTGTTTTTGTGACAAATTTATGCTTATAACAAAGGAGGAGCCATGATTTGAACTTTATGGGTTCTAAATTATAGAATAGCAACATCAGGTGTTAGTAATTGGGTTCTGACTTTAACTTTTGGACATATTTGGTGGATTTCTTAATACGAATACAGAGCTTGAACAAATCTAGCTCCACCCCTGCTTATAAGTGGGTAGATGGAAGAGGCAGACAAGCAATGTGAGAATTTGTATGCTGAATTTGTTACTCATTTATTATATTCTTGTGGATATGATGGTGTTGACTGGAAAATAGGTTAAGATATTAATTTGATTTATTTAACATAGGTCAAGATATTAATTTGATCATTTACTATATTACTGGTAGCCAAAGAAATATTAAATTGGTGCTTTGTAAAATAAAGTTTAAAAGAGAATATTAGATCAAATCTTCAATTTGAGTAGTTAAAGTGAATTTAAATTCGTGAAAGTTGTGAATTTCTTATAAAAAAGGAAAGACATCATGTACAGATTGGGACGGCGAGAGTATAATATTAGTATCTGTAAACTCACGCATTTAATTGTTTGTCAATCGATATTCATTGCTGTGTATGTGATTTCTGGTGTAAATTTTGTATATCATCTGATGAGTTTGCTACTTTGTTTGTAGTATATTTAATTTTTTTTGACTTCCATGATGTTACTATTTCCATGTTGAGGCGTTTCAAAGAATTTGACACCATCCCAATCTATATGATTTTCGCAACTATCAAGATTTCAAATTCATTTAACTATTTGAATTTTTGCAACTATCGAGATTTCAGATATCAAAAGCAATTAATTTGTATCATACCAGCTGATGTTATCCTTACAAAAAATTCTGTGGCAATTAACCATCCAAAACACTAACCAATTATCTTGCAAGTGGGTATGTTCACTATGCACCAAACGTGCAAAAGAAGGGAAAGAGAACGTCTGAATCTTACTCCAGTTTGATGTGATGTTTCTCTTTCATACTCAAGATTCCAGTTTCAATCATGCTTTAATATTTTCTTCATCTAGCACTAAATATGATTAAAATAAATTTTGCATCTTAAATCCCATAATAAATGGAATCAGGGAGTACCGATTGAGTCCTACCTGTGCTCTGCGGACATAGAGAATTTTCGAATTTAACTAATTTTTGTTTATTTATTTGACTGCAGACTGTGGTGGGAAATGGTTCGAGTGGAGATGCTAATAGATCTCGACAACTGATCACTTCACAAGTTTCACGGCATTGGCGAGATGTGTTCTGGATGGGGGTATTCATGTTGCATCTAGTATTGGTAGGTGTAGCACTTGCTGTATTGGGGTTTAACAGGTTTAGGGAAAAGGATAGGCTCAAAATTGATAGGTTCACGAACATGTTCCTCGAGAATCAACCTGGTTTGACTGAGGACTTCTGGCCTTTGTACGCTGTCGCTGGCGCAGTTGGAACAGTTCTGGCATGGGCTTGGTTGTTGTTGCTTGGTTCAAGTGCTAATAGCATGATGAAGTTCTCGGTTCACATCTTAACAACATATCTTGCTGTGATCAGTGTGTTGTGTTTCTGGCAGAAGCAATTTTTTTGGGGTGTTGCATTTGCTGTTGGTGCGGTATTGCAGTTTTTGTACGTAATATCAGTCATAGACAGGTATAGCAGAAAAGAATCATGATTTTTTAAAATAAGCAAACAGAAAAGACTCTTGCTTTCATGTTTTTATTGGTTTCTATCTGAGTGCAATTCTCTTTGACAACATATTTTTTTTGTCTGTCTATTGACGGTATATTGTTTTAATTTTATTTAATGTAGTGAATATGCAACCCGCTATCCCTACTTTCTTTCTAAAATGTCAGCTTGGAGAAAATTGTATTGTTGTGTGATTGTATAAAGTGAGGAGTTCACTAATTTTTTGCTTTTACATATAAAGAGAAAACTGCAATTTCTACAAAGGGCCATAACATCGGTTGATGACAGCAAGTCATGTGTCATGCTATTACTTTCATCGTCGTTTATATTGTAGGGAAGAGATGATTAGTTTTCAGAACTATTTTAAACGGACCATTATTTCTATCTTTTCTCTATGTGCATATACACTTGTCATCAATTCTGAATATCATCTACCATTTGTTATGTCCTTGTCTGTCTTCTGCTGGAGCATCTGCAGATTAGTTTTCTTGAAAGAAATCTTATCTGGAGTCAGCCCTGTCATCCTGATTTTAAATGAAATTATATATCAGAGTATATGTTGATACAGTCATGAAGTTCCTTGGATAGAAAGTCATCCTACCACTGGAAAGGAGGTTGCTCTCCCTGAATAAAAAACTTCTAGTTAGTGCATAGTTACATTGAGAGATTTGTAAGTTTACTTCTCCGGAATAAAATACCACATCATGCTAACCTCCTTTCTGGTTTGTTACAACCATGAACTTCTAGGATAGTTAAGATTGGCGTTAAAAGATTGAACCAGTTTAATCCTTGTCGCAGACAAAAGCATGGTATTTAAGTGAAGGATAGAGAGGTGGGCCATTTATCCTCCAAGTCTCCTTTCGTCAGTGGACCTCGGGGATTTCTCGGTTATCAAAAAATAGTTTTATGGTCTCATAAGCTTTTTAATATTTTAAACAAAGTTAATGGCAGGAGTGATTTATGTAAATTTTCCTAAACTCAGGAAGCATAGTGTATAAAAGAGGAGGTTAAAGCTCAGAAAGCATATAAATACAGAGGTCAAGATTATTTTCTATAAGGAGATTGCTGATAAGTTTCGGTTTTTGTGAAAAAATTTCTTTTCCCCCAATTTCACAGGCTTCCATTTACCATGTTGGTGTTACAAAGAGGTGTGAAGATGGTGTGGAGCCTTCCTGAAGTTATGGGAGTCTCATGTGCATTCATGCTCGTCATGCTTTCATGGCTAGTACTTTGGTCTTTCGGAGTAGCTGGTGTTGTAGCGCTTAGTATCGGTGATGGTGGACGCTGGTGGCTTCTTGTGGTGAGCTGGCAAGTTTTTGCTCTGCATTTGATCTGGTTTTAGGGCTTTGTCACAATCAAATTTATACTGGTTATGCTACCAAGTATCATGAACTGTTGCTTGCTTGTGTTATGTACAGGTGTTCTGTGTGAGTCTGTTTTGGACTGGTGCAGTACTGTGTAATATTATTCATGTAATAGTGTCGGGCATGGTGTTTCTAGTTCTTATTAATGGTGGTCGGCAAGCAGACTCAATGCCTCCCAAACCAGTGATGAGATCCTTACGCTATGCTGTTACAACCTCGTTTGGCAGCATCTGCTATGGGTCACTTTTTACAGCTGCAATCCGGACATTACGCTGGAAGGTTGGTCAATCTTTTCTTATCTAATTATATGTCATATTTACTTTCTCATATGAAGGGTAACATTTTCACGTACATATTGTTAACTGCACGTATGAACTGTTTTCATTGACTAGTGGTTTTGTGTAATGCAGATTAGAGGAGTCAGATCGAAGATTGGCAAGAATGAGTGTTTGCTTTGCTGTGTTGATTTCCTCTTTCATTTGGTTGAGACCTTAGTTCGTTTCTTCAATAAATATGCTTATGTCCAGGTACTTCGTTAATATTTATAGCGGCATATCTTTGTCCGTTCTTCAAGTCATTGTTTTAACTTTCAATATATTTGTAAATTATGTCCCTACAAATGGACACTACGTAATAATAAGGCTAAAACCTATTCCCATAGATATCACCTATATGGATCTTTTCTTTCCATTGTGTCCTATCTTTAGCCAAGTCTTCCAAGAAATTTTAGGTCTTTCAGACAACTTCTTTCCATATGATTTTAGGTCTACCTATTCCCTTTTTAACAGATTCACATAACAGTTTCACACCTGTTTACCGGTGCATACACAACAGAACAAAGAAGGGCCACTAATGCTGCTTGAAAAGGATGCTGAAAAGCAGTCTCTATTTGACAGTCTTTGTCTTCTGTATATTTTTTTAAATGTAGATATCTAAGGTTGCTACAGTGGCCTTGCATTTTGATTGCCATTAAAGCTATTGCCAAACAGTTTATCTTTCTGGGTAGATGGATTGATTGTTTTCGAGGATGAGCAAGATCTGAGATGGGAAGGGTCCTTTGGAGCAAACCATTCATATATCTTACTTTGAACCTTTTATATACTGTATTTTAGGTACCCTTTGTATCTTTTGATGATGGCGGTGTTCTTATAATATAAGTAGCACTTTGGAGGAAATTTTGCATTGTAGTGAATTTTTTATAATTTTACCATAAGAAGATCTCAATTAATTAGTGATTTTGATGTCATATTTCAAACATAATCCTTTGCAGATTGCAGTTTATGGTAAAAACTTTAATCGCTCGGCAAGAGATGCCTGGGAGTTGTTCCAATCAACGGGGGTTGAAGCACTTATTGCCTATGACTGCTCAGGTGCTGTTATATTGATGGGAACTCTTGTGGGTGGGCTGGTAGCCGGAACTTGTGCAGGAGTTTGGACAAGGATCAAGCATGCTGACAGAGTGATGATGGTGGGTTCTACTTCCATGTTGATGGGAATGATCTTGGTAAGTTATAGTTATCGAATCCCAGCTCCCATCTTACTTTTATTGTCTGAAAGTGTATGCCCCTTTTGTCTTCCCTCGTTTCCTTTTTTATCCTTCCCTGATGTTAGGGCCCATGTTCATTCAATCTTCTCTTTTCAATTGCTTTCTGTTCATGAGGTTTGTCTTTAAATGGTCCTCAAGTTCTTTATTTATCTGATTGAATAACTATTCAGTTTGATTATGTGATCTTAAACAAAGGTAAACGGAAGATGAAAGAAATAAATATGAAGAATAGGGATTGTACTCGTTTCACCAGCCTTCTCCATTTTCTCATGCTAATCCACCATGTACTCACTCACGACCTTATTGCTGCCAAAGTCAGAGTTCAATCTGAATAAGCTTGAGGAACTTTTAAATATTAATGCTATTACTGAGAATGTAACACACAGTAATAGTTCATACTGAGATGCTGCACCTGATGTCACACCGTTAAGAACCAACTTTTAATCTAGCGGAAGAAATACCAACTTTTATTGGGGTTCGCAGTTATGAACTTTGGTTGAACCTTGTGATATGTGATCAGTTGATGATCTCTTTAATATATCCTAATCTATTCTTTCTTGATTTTCAAAGTGCATAGGCATTCAACATTATCATAATGTCAGTCTCATGTGCATTCAACATTATCATAATGTCAGTCTCATGTCCAGGATTTGTGATTATTAGTAGCAGAAGTGGGTGAAAATAATGGGAGCCCAAGGTTCGAATCCAGTAGAGACAAACCCTCGGCGATTTCTTTTCATTTGGCCAAGCATTGGTAGGCAAAGCTACCCGATACCTCTGCTGGTGGAAGGTAGCAGGTACTCAATAGAATAGTCGAGCAGCGCGAGAGATACCATAGCACCACTATTATAAAATAATTGTGATTATCAGTCGCTGAGATAGTTGCTTTTGCGATCATCACAACACTATTTAAAACTTGAGCTTATTTACAGCAACACGGTCGATGCCAAAAATGTAGGATATCATAATGACTTACCCTCTTCTTCTATGGCCCTCGGTCTTCCTTATTATTTATGACATTGTATATCGATTTTCAGGTTGGACTGGCTACAGTCGTGGTGGAAAGCGCTGTGACATCCATATATATCTGTTATGCCGAAGATCCTGTGTTGATACAAAGATGGGATGCGGAGTTTTTCAACAAGATGTCAGAGATGCTACACCAGCGATTACAACATAGAAGTGCGCGGGCAACTCAAGTATTGACCAGCAGATTTGACAGCCAAATGCAAGAAACTGCTGCTGTCTGAATTCCCCACATTTTTTACATTCATCTTTTAGCTCCTTGTCTTCCTGTACTAGTTTTTGATTTTGTCAATAGGTCTGTAGATAGATATTATCCACTCCGGTCTATTTCCCATCTCAAAGGGAAGGGAAAGCCTCAGTTTAAGATGATTCCAAATAGCTTATATTTGATTTTCTTTCTCTTTTTTGCTTATAATTATATAAGTATCTTAGGTTTTAGAATGAATGGGAAGAGAACTTTTGAAGTTTCTGATCTTTATATGTATAATTAAGACAGTTTGTAATCTTAGAATCTGGATTTATGTAGTTTGTCTTTATTTAACAGTTAATAAATGTAAAATTTAAATAAAATAATTAAGTAAATATTATACCCACAAAATATTCAAAAGAATAATAATTAACATGGTATCGTAAAAATTATTTGAACAATGTTAAACCAGCACCACATCCACCGATGATACTAATGGAGGTGGCTGGTGGTGTGAGTGGTAGGTGATGGTACCTAAGAGTATGCGGTGAAAGTGTGCCGTGGGTAAATACTTATTCATATTCGGTGTTTATATCAAATCAAACAGATTAACCATGAATATCAAATCAAACAGATTAAACATGAAAATCACAAATTACTGTGTAGATATAGATCACCTAACTATGGTTAAGTAATAAATGCCTTATATGTAGGACAAATATTATGTGTGTATTTGATTGGTGTAAATATTGAATGCAGGTAAAGTTTTACTATCGCATTTGCAAGAATCTTAAAACGATTAGTGTTTTAGTGATATTGTGTAAGATCTTAATGAATTAGGCCTCAAACAAAATAAGTGATTGTACAAGAAAGAAGAAAAACAAATACACTATGAGGGGTTCGGCTCTGCTCCAGTGAGCTTTGCTCAAGTAAATCTCAATGGTTGTTTGAATTAGGACACGTGTCCTTCTTAATTCAAAGGTTATGATTGTTTAAAGTTAATCTATATTAATGGTAATAACTGAAAAAGATATTTTTTTTTAAAATTTACTTTTAGCCACCTGTTAAACTAAATAACGACTGTAAAGTAAATAAATAGAAGATAAGTATAGAGAATGAGATTGATATAATAATCAACTTCAAACTGATGTACATAATGAATTGAAATCTTCTCTATTTTATAGAAGAAAGGAAGTAACTGTGAGGCTTTTCTTGAGTTGCCTACATGAGTTGCTCGCAATCTACCTGTTTAATAAGAAGCTGCTGCAAGTCATTTCATTGAGTTGCTTGCAATCTGTCTGCATCAGTTGCTTGTAGATAAACTTTAATGGAATACTAAATGGATAATCTTCTTCAGGAAGATTATCTACATCAGAATAATAAATGGACATCCACAATAATATTTTCATAACATTCTCCCTTGGATGTTCATTATTAAGTGCCTCTTTAAAATCTTACTAGGAAAAACCTCGTGGGTAAAAATCTTAGTCAAGGAAAAAGAGTACACCAATAATATATATTGCAAGCTGCCTCATTAAAAACCTTACCAGGAAAACTTAATGGGAAAACCCTGGGCAAGGAAAAAAGAGTACAGTGCATGCTTTAATCCCCCTGATAAAGACGTTATTTCAAATACCTAAGTCCCCGCATTCCAATCTTGTACATCATCTTCTTGAAGGTTGCAGTTAGCAAAGACTTGGTGAACAAATCTGCCTGATTTTCAGTTGAACGGATTTGTTGCACATCAATGTCACCATTTTTCTGAAGTTCATGTGTGTAAAATAATTTTGGTGAAATGTGCTTCGTTCTATCTCCTTTTATAAATCCTCCCTTCAATTGGGCTATGCATGCAACATTGTCTTCGTATAAAATTGTGGATCTTTTATCACATTCCAAACCACATTTTTCTTGAATGAAATGAATCACTGATCTCAATCATACGCATTCCATATTTGCTTCATGAATAACTATTATCTCAGCATGATGTGAAGAAGTTGCAACAATGGATTGTTTTGTGGAGCGCCATGATATGATATTACCTCCACATGTAAACACGTACCTAGTTTGAGATCGAGCTTTATAGGGATCAGATAAATAACCTGCATCTTCTTTCAGCAAATGTTCACTGAGGCGATTATTCCACATGCGTCCAGATTCCTTTAAACCGTACAAAGACCTTTGTAATCCTCCAATTGTGAGGGGAGGACTTACCATATATTGTTGGTCTGATGCATACAAAGACTTAAAATCTTAGACCAACACATGAAGCTTTTTTCTCATAAACAATAGTTTAGCCATTAATAGGAGGTATTCAATGCTAAACCAGCTTAGATATAAACCGGCATTATCAAGATGAATTGTCTTGATTTCACAATCTGAAAATTATGCTCTTAATTGGGAAAAGCAATTTCAAATGCCAAACTGCAGGTTGACAATAATCACACATTTAACCATCTCATATATGCATGTATAAGTGGTTCACATGATAGGTGAATGGGCCCATATTCACCTTTTATATATTTCAGATTAGGGGTCTTAGTCCCAACTTTAGCTGGTATAATCAATTTATTATGAGAACAAACAACATAAGAGAATTCTTGAAGAATCTTCTAGTTTTTCGGTATATGCTTATCTGAATTCTCAAATAGCTCATTTAAAAATGGCAAATGAAAACTTCAAGTTTATCATGACTTGTGCTATCTCTTAGTAAACTTCTGGTTTACTATGGCATAAACTTATGCATTAGTAAAATTCTGATTTACTGTGGCTACTTTTGTATCAGCGAATTTCTGATTTACTGTAGCTACTTTTTCCTATAAAACTTCTGATTTACTGTGACTGCTTTTGCATTAGTAAACTTCTGGTTTACTATGATACATAAAATAGTACAAATTGAAGAATAAGGCGGGTCACCTCTTACATACATATTATTTTACCCACTATGATTGTAGAAACATGAAAATTTTCAATATTCCAATAATTTGTAATCTCAATATGATAGCCATTTATATCAGTAAACTTCAGGTTTACCATAACATATGTTTTGACCATAATCATATAATATGAATGACATATTTGTATATAAGCTCTTCGAGAGCCCTCGCTTATTATCCACAATATAATATTTATCAGACACTACTGGTACCATTTGTCTTCTAGACAAACAATTAGCTCTTTCAGGAGTTGTTGATACATTTTGTACTATCAAATATTGTTCAGACACTTCTGTTATCATGAGAGAGAATTATAATCAAATAAACAATATAAAATAATTGCTTAAGCACAAGAAAATACCTCTTCGTAATATTTTCCTACTTCAGGAGGAAATTTCAATTGTGTTACTTCTTCAGGAGCAAATAAAATACAAAATATTGAGTATATATTCCCTCTTCTGGAGGTAGATTGTAATATATTTACATCAAAAACGTGTTCATACTTACAAGCTTTATTAAGATTATCACATTCACTTCAGGGAATAGATTAACATTTATCAAAAGTTCTCATCTTCTAGGAACAGAACATAATTATCTGAACGTGCATTAATCACACCAAATTGTGTGATGGCTTAGAACCTCTTTTAAGATAATGCTACTTCAAGAGCAAATCTAGGCATGCAAGTAATATAGAGAAATTTTCTCTAACTTATCTTCAATTGTAACCATGGAAAGCCTAAATTATCACTCTGGTGGTGATAGGCATATACCACTTCTGATGGTTAACAAATTTAGTTACAATGAGATATACGAAACATAACCACTTCTGGTGGTTGTATATTTCTTGCAAATTTTGCTAGAGTTTAAGTTGATCTAACAATGTTCTCCACTTTGTAATTCTTTATTAAGATAATTAGGATAAAAACAAATACCAAAATAGGTACTATATACGTAGCATATAAGCAAGCGATGATAAAGATATTAAACCAAAAATAAACAAAAGGCTCAAATTACACAATTTTGACCACTCCATACGTAAGTGATATCCACACCACTACCACTAAGAAGAAAAACTCATCACCTCAAGGGCAATCTGCCTTATGATGCTTGGAATGAAAAATATCTAACCACAGACGTAAGGGCATCTCCTTACATCGGAGGTGAACACCAAAATAAAAAGCAAATTCGAAGTAAGTGCTCAAAATGACAGAGTCTCATGCTGATAACGTGTTATAAAATAACGACTATAAAGTAAATAAATCGAAGACAATTATAGAGAGTGAGAATGATATAAGATTCAACTTCAAACTGATGTACATAATGAACTGAAATCTCCTCTACTTATAGAAGAAAGGAAGCAGCTGCAAGGTTTTTCAGGAAGCAGCTGCGAGGCTTTTCTTAAGCTGCTTGTAAGCTACCTGCATGAGCTGCTCGCAACCTGCCTGTTTAATAAGAAGCTGTTACAAGTCATTTTATTGAGTTGCTTGCAACCTGCCTGCACCAGCTGCTTGTAGATAAACTACAACGGAGTAATAATGGGCACCCATAATAGTCCGCCTAGTTTATTGGTATTTACTTTTTCTAGCCGTAATACAGTGTGTGTGTGTGTGTGTGTGTATATATATATATATATATATATATATATATATATATATATATATATATATAATATGATACAGTTGAATTTATACATGATTTCTAGACAAGTGAATTAATTCGGTACTGAAATACATACTAGAACATGATTGTTTTCTATTTCACGTTTTTGGGATCTTTGGAGAAATAGTCCGCCTAGTTTATTGGTATTTACTTTTTCTAGGCGTAATACATAGTGTGTGTGTATATATATATATGTATATATTTATTCATAAGATGAATACATAGTGTGTGTGTGTGTGTGTATATATATATATATATATATATATATATATATATATATATATATTTATTCATAAAATGATACAGTTGAATTTATACATGGTTTCTAGACAAGTGAATTAATTCGGTATTGAAATAATAAAAAAATTGAATAAATATGCAACAGTTAGGCTTGAGATGAAGATGAAATAGCAGAAACAGTAGTTCCGGGAGAAGGGCTTCCGGATAACACAATAATGAAATAAAAAAGCAAGAAGATAAAATTGTATAAAGTTTTGAATAGATTGTAGCGTAAGTTTGCCAGAAAATTCGTGTCATTTACAATGATAATAGAGTTCACTATTTATAGCAGTACCTAGAGAACAATGTCCTAAGATCATGCCTCTCTTTAATGTCAATTATGAGAGACATTGAAGATTGTGTAACAACGAGCATGAATGATAAATACTTTATAATAGGTAGTGTACTAAATGCTGTAGAATATTCTCCATTAAATGCTACCGGGTGGTAAGCATTTAGTGCATCTTTACGAGCATCATCCTTTCCGGTAACAGATGAAATAGTTGTCTTCGATTTTAGTTATCCTCTGCCTTCGGCTCCACGTGTAACTCCCTTATGCATAACATATTTTACCCCGTACAATATATTATATGTCCATCTGATTTTCTTATTAAGAAGTTTTGTAGGCATAACAACAACTAATAGTAGAGTGAAAATAACTTTTGATTACGAGATCGTTTGGAAATAAGAATTTTTTTACCTTTTTTTGAAAAAACTTTCGAAATCAATGTTTAGTTATAAAATTTTCAATTTTCACTTGAATATGAATTTTGGAATTTTTTGAAAATTTGAGAAATCCTAAAAAGCTGTTTTTTTAAATTTTCACTCATATCACTTACAAAACTTCAATAACAACCCAAAATTATATTCATATCCAAACACAACTCTAATTTTTAAATACTATTTTCACAAAAAAAAAATTCACTTTTTTTTTGAAACATTACAATTCTTATGTCCAAACACCCACTACGAATCCCTCGCTATGAAATGTTAGATTAATTCTTGTTATAGTATAACCTTTGACACGGGGCAAATGTAGTATTCTTCCGATGGGTTCAATTGAATCCATAACTTTCGACGTAAAGTAAAAAACTATGTGTAAAAATTCATTAAAACTGCAAAAATAATAGGTATGAACCCATAACTTTAAAAATATAATGAGTTCAATACTAAAAACCTTAAAAATAGAACCCATAGGGTTTAAATTCTGTATCTGCCCCTACTTTGACCTTGTCAACACTAAGCTAGCGTTTGGCCATAGATTCCTAAATTTATTTTGAAATTCTGATTTGGGTGAAGTTTGGTTTGAAGATGAAAATGTGTTTGGACATCAGTTTTCAAAACATATTTGCCAAATTTATTTTGGAAAAACATGAAACGTGACTTATACCCCACAAGTTCTAAAAACTATCACAAATACCCAACAATACCATTAGCAATAATATCCATTATATTATCGCAAACCATAATCTTGAACATAAATAAATTTGGTACAAAATTATCATTTTTATAATGAAGTACATGATACACTATCATATGACCGAGAAGATGAAGCAACATTGTTACAAAATAATAAATGGTGGGCTCATTTATAAAATATAAAAGTTTAGGGCAATTCTTAAAAAAATCTAATAGTGATATTTTGGGAATTTGGGATTTTGAATTTGGGATTTTGCCAAAATATAAGCAAAATCTATGATCAAATATGTGTTTGCCAAATAAAACCAAAACTTATTTTAATAAAATTTATGGCCAAAGGGATCCTAAGTATATGGCACCGATCTATCGAATCAAGAAGTTCCATTGAACCATTGTTTTAGCAGATTTGTACAAGCGTCTTCAATTTTACGACTCAAATTAAATATGAGAACTTACCGATTAGGACAAAAAGAAAAAGGTTGAGTTCAAGCTACTTTATCGTCTACTAGTAATAAAGAAATATACAGATTTGTTATATGGTTAGGTGTCTAAAATGAATACTAGTATTAATATTAAAGAATATTAAAGAATTTATCCTTGTTCAACCCCTGCCAGAAAGGAAAGAGGAGCAGCTAATGGGTACTCTATTCATTTCAATTTATGAGAATTTTTTTGACTGACAAATTTAAACTAAAATTGATAAATTTTGTGATTTGTAAAAGTTTCATTAAAAATAAAAGGGCGAATTTAAATTAAAGTATGTTCAAATTTAAAAAAGAATCATCATTGAGCTCTGTAATTTGGGCTTGTAACCCAAATGGAGGCAATAATGTGGTGGAATGTTGGGCCGCTCCAGATGGTAGGGCTTGGTGGGCTAATTTTCTAAAAAAAGAGAAGAAAAGAATCATCTCATGTTATGATTTTTGGGCCACTTAAACTTGTACCAAATTTTAATGGTAAAAATTGCACGGGGCGTTTTATTTAGGCGCCCCTCTTTAACATGTACCCGCTTTATTTTTATGTTTGCACCGGTACCCGCTTTTTGTTAAAAGCCTTTCGAAAAGACAATTTTACCCTTTTACAAGCAGTCAAGCCTTCTCTTCAAATAAACCCCATTCCTCTACTTACATTCCAATACTTTGCAAATACTCTCTCTCTCTCTCCCGTTTTTCGCTTTTACGATCGTCAGTGTTTTTTTATATTCATCGCTTCAACTGTTTGTTCGCCAACAATATTACGTATAATCACAGGTACATTTAAGTACCTTTACGTTCTGGTTATTTTTTTTTTTTTTGTGATATTCATGTTCTATAGGGTTTAGTTTTTTTTTTTTTTTGATATTCATGTTCGATAGGTTCTTAGGGGTTTGTTCTATAGTGATTTTTTGTCATGTATACCTTAATTTTATGGAGCTAATATTTTTTTTGTTTTTTTGTGTTTAATTATTGGTGTTAAATTTGTGCTTTGCTGAGTTTTTTTGTTTTGTAACTGGTTAACTTCAGCGTTTTAGCAGTTGATGTTTTGTTTTGTAGTTGATTTTTTGGGAGTTTACGTTTTTGTTTTGTTTAATATGCTGAAGCTTTTGAATGTGTGTGTCTGTTTTGTATTTTGTAACTGGTAAACTTCAGCTTGTTTTTGTTTAGGAGCTGATGGTTTTTGTTTTGTTTAATATGCTGAAGCTTTTGAATGTGTGTGTCTGTTTTGTATTTTGTAACTGGTAAACTTCAGCTTGTTTTTGTTTAGGAGCTGATGTTTTTTGTTTTGTTTTGGTGAACTTAAGCATATTGGGCGCTTAAGTTTTTGTTTTATTTTGGTAATATGCTGAAGTTTTTGAACATGTGTGTCTGTTTTAAATGAACATTTCTATAACTTCTTTAGCTAGGGAGCTGAAGTTTTGTTTGTATTTTTTGTTATATTTTTATGAAAGTGGGAGCTAAAGTTTTTGTGTTTTGTACTTCACCCTTTTTTTTGTTTTGGAGCTGAAATTTGTGCTTTGTTTTGCTGAAACTTCAGCATATAGGGAGCTAAAGTTTTGTGTTTTGTACTTCAGCTTGTTTTTGTTTTGGAGCTGAAGTTTATGCTTTGTTTTGCTGAAACTTCAGCATACAGGGAGCTGAAGTTTTGTGTTTTGTACTTCAGCTTATTTTTGTTTTGGGGCTGAAGTTTGTGCTTTGGTTTGCTGAAACTTCAGCATATAGGGAGCTGAAGTTTTTGTTTTATTTTTGGTGACCCTTCAACATATTGGAAGCTGAAGCTTTTTATTTTTTATTTGCTGATTTTGTCTTCTTTAAGCTGATGTTTTTAACTGATATCTTTTACTTTCTTTCAACAGATGGCATCTAAAAACCGTACACAATCAAAAGCTCCTTCAGTCCGTATTGTTCCTCCTACAAGAGTAGGGGAAAGGTATTTTGAGTTTCGAGATTGGTTTCAATTTCACATCAAACTTCACCCAAAAAAATTCAAAAAATATTTGAAAATCTATGTCCAAACGGATCCCCGTGGTTTGAGAATTAAAAAAAAATTATAAGAAAGTGTTTACTCATCTAATGGACCTTACACGATACAACAAAAATATACTCAATATAGTCCCATAAGCGGGATATGAGAAAGGTAGTGAGTAAGTATACATATATTATTCAATAAAAATATCAATAGATGTCATCTAAAAATCGTACACAATCAAAAGCTCCTTCAGTCCGTATTGTTCCTCCTACAAGAGCAGGGGAAAGGTATTTTGAGTTTCGAGATTGGTTTAACTGTCGTGCTTACTCGAATGGTAACCACAATTTGAAGAGTTTGATCAAATCTTTCTTGACTCTTGCACAAGAAGAAAAGTTAACTAATGGTACTTTTCGATACATTTTGGCTATGGAGAACTTGAAATGCAGCATGAAGTTGGTTCATTGCTTGTGTCTTTCTCGTATATTCACCAATGATAGAGACTCCATTAGTTTCAAGATTTTTGGGCATAATGTATCGTTTACCCTTGAAGACTTTCACATTATGTGCGATTTGAGGATCACCGCACATAATGTTGAAAAACCATCTAAACGCGAGAGCACGATCTTGAAGAGATATTTTGGTAAGTCTAAGGATGTGACTTTGAAGGACATTCGAGATTTTATGTTTNGACGATAATGCTTGTGCTGATTATCCTTGGGGTAATGTCTCTTATGGGAAGCTCATTACTTCAATGAAACATGCATTGGATAACTAATCCAACGAACATTCAACAGAGTATACTATTGGTGGATTTCCATATCCATTGTGTATTTGGTTTTATGAGCGCTTCCCCGATCTTCGAAATAGGTATATTAAAGAAGACGAGTACCTTGATTCTCCTCAGCTCCCAAGGATGTTACGTTATATATGTGTGGGAGAGCCCAAATATAAAGAACTTGAGAAATATTTCAGTAATCATTCTGTATGTGAATGTTTTTTTAATTTTTGTAGTTTTTTTAATATGTATTACTTTTATTTTATTTTTCATAATGTACTTTTTTTGTATTAAACAGGAATATCAGAAATTTAAGGTATCGGATATAATTCTTACAGAAGAGAAATTGAATTCAATGCCTTTGATTGGACAATTGCTTTGCAGCCAGGTTCGTTCAAGGGTAGTTAATGCGGTTCCTTCAACTGGTGAATCACCACGTAGTCGGAGTCGATCAAAAGAATCTGTCGAACCTCAACTGCTGAATCACCTCGTACCCAGAGTCGTTCTAACCGTTCTACAACGGTGTTTGACAATGAATTAGTCAATAGAATATCTTCTGTAAGTTTTTGTGCTGAATTTTTAGTTTTGTTTTTGTATGTTTTTTGTAAAACTACATCATGTTTTACGCTGAAGTTTTGTTCTGTTTGTGATTAGCTTCAATATTATAGTATCTGAAGTTTTGTTCTGTTTTTCCTGAATTTCAGCATTCTAGTAGCTTAAGTTTTTGTTCTATTTGTGCTTAACTTCAGCATTTTAGTAACTGAAGTTTTGTTATGTTTTTCCTGAACTTCACTATTCTAGTAGCTTATGTTTTTGTTCTTTTTGTGCTTAACTTCAGCATTCCATTAGCTGAAGTTTTTGTTCTCTTTGTCATGAACTTCAACGTTCTAGTAGCTTAAGTTTATGTTCTTTTTGTGATGAACTTCAGCATTCTATTTTTTGTTCTATTTTTCTTGAACTTCAGTACTCTAGTAGCTGAAGTTTTTGGTCTCTTTTTGATGAACTTCAGCATTCTAGTAGCTGAAGTTTTGTTCTATTTTTCTTGAACTTCAGCATAATTGTAGCTGAAGTTTTGTTTTGTTTTGTTTTGTTTTTGATGAACTTCAGCATTCTAGTAGCTGAAGTTTTGTTCTATTTTTCTTGAACTTCAGCATAATTGTAGCTGAAGTTTTGTTTTGTTTTGTTATTTATGAACTTCAGCATTCTAGTAGTTGAAGTTTTGTTCTGTTTTTCTTGAACTTCAGCATTCTTGTAGCTGAAGTTTTGTTTTGTTTTGTTTTGTTTTTGATGAACTTCAGCATTCTTGTAGCTCAAGTTTTGTTCTGTTTTTCTTAAACTTCAGCATTCTAGTTGCTGAAGTATAGTAGTAGCTTAAGTTTTGTTCCTCTTTGTGATGAACTTCAGCATTCTTTTGTACTTGAAGTTTTGTTTTGTGTCTCTATACTAGAGGGTAATGAATGAGGTTAAAAGGCAAGCAGATGCAAAAAGAAAATTAATTGCAAAAGAAGTTGTTGCTCAGTTTAAAGAGGATGAGTATTCTGCTATTGTTGATGAAGTTTTTGGAAAAGTCAAGGTAAGCTAATTTATAGAGAAGTCTTTTTTTTTCTGTGCTAATGTTATTTTAGATTAATCATTGTTAGTAATTTTTTTCTAGGAATATCTTGATGAGAAGTTTCAAGAGTTG
The DNA here is from genome assembly GCA_005239525.1 of Nicotiana knightiana. Lineage (NCBI taxonomy): Eukaryota > Viridiplantae > Streptophyta > Magnoliopsida > Solanales > Solanaceae > Nicotiana > Nicotiana knightiana. The sequence goes on along the minus strand of ML400367.1, from coordinate 4,621 downwards.
TTCAAGATTGTCGAGAAATCAAATAGAACAGATGATGGCTCCTTTATGAAGTCTCGACAATATGATGATGAAGCGCATCAAAATGTTACACCTGTGATGAATGCTGCTCATGATGAAGCGCATCAAAATGTTACTCCTGTGAGAGTGGCTGTTGAAGGAGATCAACGTGTTGAACGACAATTTAACAACGAACATCCCAGCATTGATCAACCTAGCAAAGATGTAGTTGATGAACATTTATCAACTGTGAATGTTGCAAGCACCAAAGATGTAGATGATCAAGGTGTTGATTATGAAGGAGATGCACCAAGTGGTATGGAGATCAAGCACTTGTTGGTACTGAACAACGGACATCTAGTGATGCGTGTACCAATATTGAGAGAGGTAATCAGTTTGCAGATGCACTTGCCATTTGCGCTGAAATCGCTTTTCTAGGTGAAGCGACACGGGAAATTCATAGTACAGGTATAAAATTTCTCTCTCTCTCTCTCTCTCTATATATATATATATATATGTATGTATGATATATATATAGGTCATTTATCTGTCTCCACTCTTTATGAACATGTAGTTGAAGTTAATACAACTGAAAAACTCTCTGAAGATAGAGTTGAGAAAATTCTTTCAGAGAATACTCAAATACTCCTTAATGTTGCTGCAAAATTTTATGAAGTTGGAGCTGCTGATATCGACAAAAGCGTGCAGGAAATCACAGTGCGAGACAAATGTCAAGGTATTCTATAGATCATGAATTTATTAAATTTGATCCAAGTATATTTTTTACAGTTTGAAATTTAAATACTTTATTTTCTTTTTTTTTGTATATATTTTTATTATTACTTAGAAGGATTGGATGTAGCTTCAAAATAAATGAGTGAGATTCTGAGGCAATATGAAAAAGGAGAAATACATATATTCACACCAGTTGGCCCACAAACAGGTGTGAATTTGTGTTTGTATTATTTTATAAAATTTAGTCAGTATTATTTAAATTATTTTTTTTTGCATGAAGATATAGGCAAATTTAAACCCAGTGAAAGTGGATCTGTTCAAACACCACCTGTGCACTTAGACCAGGTAGTTATTTTCTACAATTCAATTACAAGTTGTTTTGTTTTGCCTAATGTGTGTTTTGTATCAGTTGTATTTATGTATATATTTTCCTTGCTTTTTGCAGATATCATCTAATGCATCGCAACTTCTTCCAAATCCTAAAAGAAGGAAGATTTTCATTTGTCCTAATGTTATGAGGGACACCACTGATATTCCAAACTTCAACATATGTTCATTTTCAATGGGTAGTACAAAAGGGACTATCGAATTTTCCCCTGCTGCTGAACAACAACAGTTAGTTGTGATGGAACAACAGGGAGTTGTTGAAGTAGGTGCTAGCATGGCTGTGGAATCTTCCCCTGCTGCTGAAATGCAGCAGTTAGTTGTGACGGAACAGCAGGAAGAGCAACCAAAAAGAAAACCAGTTAAAAAAGAGAAAAGGATTCGTCTGGAGAGTATTTGGTTGAAATCTCCTTATGTTGTTCCTAAACAAAAGCGAAGGGGGCAAGATTGGAAAGAAGGAAAGACTGCACGAATGTGTCCCTTCCATTATGTTATTCGCGACAGTGGAATTATTGGAAAATTTGATTACTGGCTGAAGAAAGATGATAGTCAATATAATTCCAATCCATTCAGATTAGCTAGAATGCCCATTCCAAAGTCGTTCTTTACCGAGCTTATGGATGCTAACTCTGATCTTTCGGATTAAGTAAGTTATTAAGTTTGTTTTTTTATTTTAGTTTTCAACTGTATTTCTCAAAATCTCAGGTTATTTTTATAGTATAGAAAGCAGGACATAACTTCGGCTTATTTTTAGTGCTGAAGTTCAGAATCTAAAACTAAAACTTCAGCTTGTTTATGCTGAAGTTTTGGAAAATGAACTAAACAACTTCAGCATTTATGCTGAAGTTTTGACATGCAGTCTCTATTTTTTCTTTTTCTTAACTTTTTAAATTAAACTTGCTGCAACTTTTTTAGATTATTTCCTAAAACTTAAAGCTCAATATGCTTAATTTTTTGTCATGCATTTTGTAGTTTCTAGTTGTAATGCATTTTTTCAAAATTTTCATACTTATATGCTCAATTCATACTTATAATTTTGTTTTGTTGTTGTTGTATTGCAGCATATTGAAGTGGCATATATTTCTTGCGAAAAAAATATTGCTATCACCTTCCAAATTATTCAAAATCAAGATGTGCAATAACTGATTTACTTTTTGATCAGTACATGAATAAGCTAGGTGTTGTTCACCCTACAGATGACGAAAAGAAAAAAATTTTAAGAAGGGGGGAAAAGTCAAAAAGTAAATCAAAGAGAAAGAGGACATCAAGAAGAAGAGGAAGTGGTGTTTCAGGAACTTACAGAGTATACTTGGTTTGAAGATCAATCAACTGGTGAAATGGTGACCAACTATGTAAGAGACACTGACCTCTCATGTGGGATCTCATGGGCATGTGCTGAAAAAGTGTTTTTTACATTTCGACTTCCGCCAACAGGGAAGCAGACATCAACGCACTATTTTTTTGGAATTCTGAGCTTTAAAGAGAAGATTATATATGTGTATGATTCCTTAAAAAATCAACCATATGATAGTGCGGTTAAACATGCGAAGATTTATGCCCGGTTGATCCCACACTGCCTCAAATGCTTGGACTTTGCATCACACAATAAGAGTTGGGCAGAAAATAGTGTGGATAAATTTCAAATTATGTGGATGAAGACACCCCTGCAGGGTAACAAGTACGTGTTTGGCATATCTTTTAACGATGCATCTTATGTTTATTATTTTGTATTCTTGTGTTAACTATTCTTCAATTCTTGTTGTCACGTGTTTTTGTAGTGTTGATTGTGGTATATATAATCTTAAGTTCATGGACATGCGCTTGAAGAGAGAAGATGTCTTTAATTTCAATCAAAATCAGGCTCTTACATTCAGGAGAGAATTGGCTGCAAATCTGTGGGCTCATGCTATGTGGAAAAAGGAAAGCGGCTATGATACTCCAGAAGAGAAATTAGGAGACAACTATGGAGAACATGAAGATACTCTGTGTGAATTTTTTGAATAAAGTATAAACTTGTAAATGAAAAACAAATTTTTTATTTTTTTTAAAGGATATAAGTGAAATCTAATATATTTTATCATAATTTTTAGTATATTTTTGAAAAAATTCAGCATGCTAAAGTTTGTATTGTGCTGAAGTTTTTACAACCATTACTCAAAAACTTCAGCTTGTCTTGTGTTGAAGTTTTTTCTGATAAACTATTGAATACAGGAGAAAACTTCAGCACATTATGTGCTGAAGTCTTTACAAATGAACTGATTAACTTCAGCTTCTTGTGCAAAAGTTTTAAAAAAAGCTCATGACAAAGCTATAGAATTAAGGACAAAACTTCAGCATATGTGGTGCTGAAGATTTTACAAATGAGCTAACTGACTTCAGCATCTTGTGCTGAAGTTTTTCATAAAGCTCATGACGACTAAAGTATAGAATCCAGGGATAAAAACTTCAGCACAATGGTAACTGAAGTATTTAAAAATGAACTAATTTACTTCAGCAAAATGAACTAATTTACTTGTGCTGAAGTTTTTCATAAAGCTCATGACGACTAAACTATCGAATCCAGGTATTAAAACTTCAGCACAGTGGTTGCTGAAGTATTAAAAAATGAACTAATTTACTTCAGGATCTTGTGCTGGAGTTTTTCACAAAGCTCATGAAGACTAAAAAACTTCAGCACATTATGTGCTGAAGTGTTTACAAATGAACTCAGTTAGTTCAGCATCTTGTGCTGAAGTTTTTCATAAAGCTCATGAAGACTAAACAAACTTCAGCACATTCCTTACAAATGAACTAACTTAGTTCAACATCTTGTGCTGAAGTTTTTCATAAATCTCATGAAGACTAAACAAACTTCAGCACATTATGTGCTGAAGTCTTTACAAATGAACTAACTTAGTTCAGCATCTTGTGCTGAAGATTTTCATAAAGCTCATGAAGACTGAACTATAGAATGCAGTGATGATATGAATCCAGTGATAAAAACTTCAGCACATTACGTGTTGAAGTGTTTACAAATGAACTAATTTACTTTAGCATAAAATTCTGAAGTTTTTCATAAAGCTCATGAAGACTAAACAAACTTCAGCACATTATGTGCTGAAGTCTTTACAAATGAACTAACTTAGTTCAGCATCTTGTGCTAAAGTTTTTCATAAAGCTCATGAATACTAAACTATAGAATCCACTGATGATATGCATCCAGTGATAAAAACTTCAACACATTACGTGCTGAAGTGTTTACAAATGAACTAATTTACTTCTGAAGTCTTTTCTGAAGTTTTTCATAAAGCTCATGAAGACTAAACAAACTTCAGCACATTATGTGCTGAAGTCTTTACAAATGAACTAACTTAGTTCAGCATCTTGTGCTGAAGTTTTTCATAAAGCTCATGAAGACTAAACAATAGAGTCCAGTGATTATATGAATCCAGTGATAAAAACTTCAGCACATTACGTGTTGAAGTGTCTACAAATGAACTAATTTACTTTAGCATAAAATTCTGAA
>ML400365.1:0-29375 GCA_005239525.1 Nicotiana knightiana | reverse complement strand
CCCGGAAAAAAAATTAATAAATAAAGAAATAGGAAAAACAAAACTCCTAAACTACCTTCATCGAGAAGCAGAAGCCCAAAAAGAAAAAAGAAAAAAAAAAGAAAGAAAGAGAAAGAGAGAGAAAAGAAGCAGAAGCCAACTTCCCCTTGCCACTTTGGAGAGGGGAAATGATGTATTTGTGTCAGTTACTGACTTGTACTTTATGTGAACTCGTTAATCCTTGATTGTATTTGCTGCTTCACTGATAGCAATTTCTACCTTAATAGCATTTTACCATATTAGTGGAAGCTTCATTTGGTTGAATGGATGCTGAACTAATCTTTTGAATTACCTGATATTCATATCTTGGCACAGACTGAACCTATTATCTTGTAATTCAGGAATTGACTGATTCTCTTCTTTGGAATGAGTTGAACTCACTTCCAATTGAAGCATTACATCTTGATCTGAACTCTCAGTGGAAGAACTGCAGATCTGAGGTTATGAAATGGTTTTCAGTTTCACATCCTGTATCTGATAGTGTAGATTTTGAACAACCGAATAATGGTAGCCCATTGGCGGTGGAGTTTCAGCAGAGCAGAAAGAGGCCCAAGCTTGAAGTTCGTCGTGCTGAGGCACATGCTTTGCCGCTGGAATTTCAAGAGTCACATCAGACTGTCACTGCTGGAATTGACACTAGTGTTCTTGGTGGCCATAGTGTATCCAACAATGTACTGTTAGATTCTGAACCTACAAATGATGACATTTCTCTCGGAGAGGCTCCTCAAAGTGGTTCTCCAGGTATTATGACAGATAGATGGGGAGAGATTGTTGTTCAAGCAAACAATTCTGAGGTCATTCAGATGGAAGATGCGGAACTGACTCCTATAAATGGAGTTGTTACTAGTAATTCCTTTGATCACGGGAGTAAGAATCGCCAGTGCGTGGCTTTTATTGAAGCCAAAGGAAGACAATGTGTTAGATGGGCAAGTGATGGTGATGTTTACTGTTGTGTGCACTTGGCCTCTCGTTTTGCTAGTAGCTCCACTAAGGCGGAAGATTCGCCACATGTTGATACACCTATGTGTGGAGGGACCACTGTTCTTGGGACTAAATGTAAGCATCGTGCCTTGTGCGGCTCTTCTTTCTGTAAGAAACACAGGCCCCACGATGAGAAAGGATCAGGCTCCAGTTTGCCAGAGAGTAAACACAAGCGAAAGCATGAGGACAGTGTCCTTAGATTGGATACTTCAAGTTGCAGAGATATTATTCGCGCTGGAGAAGTTGAAGCTCCGCTCCAAGTTGATCCCATCTCATTTCTTGGTGGAGCATCTTGCAATAGAAACAACTTGATTGAGACACCTCAGCATTTGCAGACTAAGCCTAGTGGTTCGGAGATGCATTGCATTGGATTGTGGCCACATGGAAGTGAGCCTTGCCTAGAAGGTCCAAAACGATATTCATTATACTGTGAGAAGCATTTACCAAGCTGGCTTAAGCGTGCGAGAAATGGTAAGAGTAGGATAATTTCAAAGGAAGTATTCTTAGAACTTCTGAAGGATTGCCACTCCAGGGATCAAAAGTTGCATTTACATCAAGCTTGTGAGCTTTTCTATAGACTTTTAAAAAGTGTACTTTCTTTGAGAAACCCAGTCCCAAAAGAAGTGCAATTCCAGTGGGCCATATCTGAAGCTTCTAAAGATGCAAAGGTTGGTGAATTCTTAATGAAGTTAGTTTGTACTGAAAAGGAGAGGCTGAAAAGTGTTTGGGGCTTTAGCTCTAATGAAAATGCACAAGCTTCCCCTTACATCGAAGAACCAAGTCCAATATTAAGGATTACAGATAATGACCAGGATCACAGTGATATCATTAAGTGCAAAATTTGCTCAGAAACGTTTCCAGATGAGCATATGCTTGGCACACACTGGATGGACAATCATAAAAAGGAAGCTCAATGGCTGTTCAGGGGTTATGCATGTGCTCTCTGCCTGGAATCTTTTACTAACAAGAAAGTTTTGGAAGCTCACATGCAGGAGAGGCATCATTCGCAGTTTGTTGAAAATTGCATGCTTTTCCAGTGTATTCCTTGTACTAGCAATTTTGGGAACTCAGAGGAGTTATGGTCCCACGTGCTCGCCACACATCCTGCCAGTTTTAGGTTGTCTCATACTTCTCAAGAGCATCATTTTTCCGTAAGTCAAGATTCGTCAGAGAAGCCTGATATTGGCAAGTCAATGTCTGCAGCGAATATTAATTTTGAGAACCAGTCTGGTTTCCGAAAATTCATCTGCAGATTTTGTGGCCTGAAATTTGACTTGTTACCTGATCTAGGCCGCCATCATCAGGCTGCTCACATGGGTCCTAATTCTGTTGGCTCTCATATCTCAAAGAGAGGCATCCGTTTCTATGCTTATAAACTAAAGTCAGGAAGACTTAGCCGTCCGAAATTCAAGAAGGGTCTTGGATCTGTAGCATATAGGATTAGGAACAGAAATGCTCAGAATATGAAGAGACGCATCTTGTCATCAAACTCCATGATTAGTGGAAAATCTATGATTCAACCTAGTGCAACCGAGACAGCTGGTCTAGGTAGACTGGCAGATCCCCACTGCCTAGATATTGCAAAGATACTGTTTGCTGAGATTAAGAGAACAAAGCCACGGCCGAGTAACTCAGACATCTTATCAATAGCTCGGATTACTTGCTGTAAGGTTAGCCTCCAAGCCTCACTGGAAGCAACCTATGGAATTTTGCCGGAGCGCATGTATCTCAAAGCAGCAAAATTGTGTAGTGAGCAGAATATCCTTGTAAGCTGGCACCAAGATGGTTTCATTTGCCCCAAAGGATGTACACCTGTTCGTGATCCTTGCATAGTATCGTCATTACTTCCCCTTCCTGATCAAGTGAATAGAACCAGCAGTACTCGACCAAATTCCACTATAAGTGAGTGGACGATGGATGAGTGTCACTACGTCATTGATTCTCAACAGTTCAAGTATGAACCGTCCGACAAAACTATTCTCTTGTGTGATGACATAAGCTTTGAACAGGAATCAGTTCCAATAACTTGTGTGGTGGAAGAAAATCTTTTTGCCTCCCTCCACATTCTTGCTGATGGTTCCGATGGCCAAATTACCACGAGTTCTCTTCCTTGGGAGAGCTTTACTTATGTAACCAAATCGTTGATTGATCAATCTGTTGGTCTTGAAATAGGGGTAACTTCTTTTGACTTCTAGTATCCATGCAACTTCCATTTCATCCGGCCAAGCACCAGAACTAGTGGTTTTCATAATCTTAAGTTGTTGAATTCTCTCGCGCTCACTCTCTCTCCTCTCTAAATCATTTTTTTCTATTTTACGGCAGAGTTACCAATTGGGCTGTTCTTGTCCAAATTCAGCATGCTCTTCTCAAACTTGTAATCATATTTATCTTTTTGATAATGACTACGAGGACGCAAAAGATATTTGTGGGAAGCCTATGTGTGGAAGGTTCCCGTATGATGAGAGAGGTCGGATAATGTTGGAGGTAAAAGATACTTTCTTTTGATTAGTGTTGCATATTCTTGTGACTTAGGTAGTTCATTAGTGATTTTTGCTGATAATTACTTACTCTAGGATGCCTTGTGTACTATCTTCTGTTCAATAACCTGGATTTGTCTTGTGTTGGCTGAGAGAGTGTAACTACAATCACCATACATGATGCTAGTAATTTTGTAGGATGTGCTTGATTCGATTAGCATATTGCTGCCTGATTGTCTAACTTTATTATCAGGAGGGCTACCTAGTCTATGAATGCAATCAATGGTGTTCTTGCAGTAAATCTTGCCAGAATCGGGTTTTGCAGAATGGATTGCGTGTGAAGCTAGAAATATACAAAACCGAGACAAAGGTAATACGTTGATCTGAAATTATTAAGAGGTTAGTTTCTCTAGCTATTTACCATTTTGGCTCACAGGGATGGGCGGTCAGGGCAAGAGAAGCAATCCTTCGCGGTACATTTGTGTGTGAATATGTCGGAGAGGTACTTGATGAGCAGGAAGCAAATAAAAGACGCAATAGGTTGGCACACATTCTACTTGGTAAATTGCTTTGTTGCACTTTATTGCACCTTATTTATATCTGGCTCCTTCCTATTTGAGTAGGTATGGCAGAGAAGGTTGCGGGTACATCTTGGAGATAGATGCTCACATTAATGATATGAGCAGACTGATTGAAGGGCAAGCACCATATGTAATTGATGCTACTAACTATGGAAACGTTTCCCGTTACATCAACCACAGGTACTGTTGCAGCTCTCTTGTTGATTTGATTTAATTGCAATGTGGTTATAACTGTGTCAATTTGCATTATATTTGGACCATCAGCTTCTATAATAGTGTAAAAGTAAAGGCAAAGACCAGGTTAGTTGTATTTTTGACCAACTTGTTTAAGTAATGACAAGAATAAAGCTTCAAGCTTTATTTATCAGCCACACATTTATTCACAGATAAAGGTTGACTGAACTATATCCTGATGATAAATACATCAAAATCAGTAAGCAGGTGATAGCAGTTGCTGATGAAGTTCTTAGATTTGATTGTAACGTTAATTTGTGGATTGAAAAAAGTATTTTTGATGTAATGTCGGCATGGATGTGAGGCACAATGTTTTGAAGTAGTCCTAGGATAGATGATGTTATGGCCTATGGGCATGAAGAAATCGCTACTTTTCTTTATAATGTATATCTTTAGTAAGCTGTTTGTGATAATCTGATACAAAACGTGAAAATGTCGAGCATGCCAACATAGATAAAATACCATCACATGGAGATACCCCTGTATATTTGCCCTTGAGTTTATCAAATAAGTCAGTCTTACCTAGCTTTTACTTGAGTTTTTGGAATTCTATAACGTATCACATTTTTTAAGCATGCAAACATGTCTTTGATAAGGAATTCATCAATATGTGATGGGTGAAATCATTCTTGTCAAAAAAGTAAATAATCTCTCCTTGCTAACGGTTGAGCTTGACCCGAGGTAAACTAGATCCTTGATTAAGCTCATTCCATGTTCTTTTTCCTCTTCTTCCCTCCGTTTTCGCTTACTTTGGTCCATTCTTTTTGTTGAGAAAATGGACCTTGGTCTAACTCACTCCAAAACTAGCTCAAGTGGTGAGGTTGTCCAAGATTATATAAGAGGACTACATCCTAGTACACTTAACCAACGTGGGCCGGAGCTTGGATATTTGGAGTGATAAGTAACATATCATGATTCATGGGTGAACCATCTTTGGGAAGCGGCTCCGATACGAATGGTCTGAATATGGATCTTGGATCGAACTCGCCCCAAAAGCTACCCCAAGTTGTGGGAATATCCAAGGTAGCAAGGCCGTATGAGGAGATTACAACTCATGCACAAACCAATGTGGGATACTAATACTTTACAACTTTTTTGTATGAGATGGAATATCTCAACTCAAAGTTGCTTTATAATGCCAAATGGCACTTAAAATGGTCAGTACATTAAGCCAACAAATATAATTATTGCAATAAGAGCATCAAATTTCAGTTACTAGTAAAAATTCTACTATGTTCTACTCCAACTTGGCATAAAGAAAAAATGTATTCTTTTACGTAAAGCACTGTTAAGTAGTCTGCAAGAATACCAATGAAGATACACTAACTAATTAACTGTTTGGCTGTCTTTTTATGTTCTGAATATTTGCTCGGCCAGTATACTCTAGTGATCAGTTTGTTTGCCGCAACTGTGTACAATGCATAATTTATGTTTTCGATTCCGCTAAATTTGTTCTAAAACATTAGGTTATTGAGGTGATCATTGAGTGCTTCTACAATTCTCTCTCTTCTGCCTTTCTGTGCTCCTACCTGGGTATTGCTGAGAGAATTAAATATATATATATAGCTGAAAATTATTTGATGATTGTGCTGAGTTTTTGCATCTGATTTGTTTTTCCTGCTGTTGGTGATGAGTTGGTGTGTAATTTTGTTTTACATTGCTTTCGATTAATTTCTTACAAAGTTTTGGTTTCTTATGTGTTGCTACTTTAGTTGCTCGCCGAATCTCGAGAATTACCAAGTTCTTGTGGAAAGCATGGATTATCAGCTTGCACACATTGGTTTTTATGCAAGTCGAGATGTATGTTCTCTCTCCTCTTTGGTAGATATTGGTCTAGTTACCATGCACAATTGTATGATCACTAAGATTTTGAAAAAATAAAGATTACTGCTCGTCCTTCCTTTCTTTGTTGAACTGGAAATTTTGGGTACTTGAATTCATCTTAGCTAAAACTTACCCACAGCTGGTGCTTACACCAAATCATGCAATTTAACCATAGGAATTGAAAATTAAGAAAGAAACATCCAATTAACCATGATTAACTGATAAGTGTGGGCTATCGCTTCGAATCATTGATTTGTTGTGGACAACGGGTGAGGTTAAAATTTTACTCTTTACGGCTCTGATATGTTTTCCCCCCTCCTTCGCTTTGCCTTTTGTGGCTCTGACACATTGTGGCCCCTCGACTTGTTGAGCAGATACTTGCAGGTGAAGAACTGACCTATAATTACAGATACAAACTATTGCCTGGAGAAGGGTCTCCATGCCTGTGTGGATCTTCCAATTGCAGGGGACGTCTTTACTAATCCTCTACTTAACATATTGTGCATTCAAAGCCTCATGCAATAAAAATCTGTAGAGATTGGAATGCAGAAGGCTGGTGTGTTTCTTGAGGAAGCGAAAAGTTTGTAAATGTCCTTAGGTTTCCTTGGCAAATATCAAATGGGTTATATGTGACCTAGTTTGTCACACCCGTCTGTGATGTAGTATTGAATTTTAGCATCTTAGGTTTTTGTAGCTTTTCCTATTTTGTTTCTCTTCCTCTGTAGTAACTCCATTTTAATCAGAAATGTCCGCATGGTCAATTTCCACACTGTTATAAAGATGGTTCGTCAATTTTAATCTTGTTTATATACTTGTTATATGAAGGATGAGTACAGTGTGGAAGTTTTTATTACATGGATCAACAAAAGGGAAGATGAGAGAGATTAAAACTTCATTTCTGGCCTTGAGAACAATAAGAAAGCAAAGGACAGGCCATAACCTATTGCAACCAACATTGATTGTCCTGCAATAATACAAAATAAAGTAAAAAGCTAGAACTATATGAAAAGAGAAAAAAGACATTTAGGAAAATTACCAAATTCAACATGGTTTGAAACAAGTGAAGGATTATTAATGTCTGATTTTAGCAGTTGTAAAGACATGGAAAGAATAACAAGTCCACTCCCAAGCTTTTCCCTGACAACTCTCTCGCTCATATCGAACGACCAAACTCCAGTTATTCCTTGATGAAAACGAACGTCTTCAATGACAACTTTGAGGAATAAGATGATTCCCATCAAGAGTGCAAATTTGGCTGTTTTTGTGACTCCGTTGACCACGTTGACAAGGCAAGCCATTGCGTATAGGGGAAACCACAAATACCAATCTGAGAAAACAAGGAAAATCCCTCAAAAAAAGAAAAGAAAAAACGAAACCGACTGATGAAACACTTGGGAATCTCAGTTCTCAATAAGAGAAATAGCTAATAGAAAACAGAACAGGATTGATTACCAGGGTCATTGAATTGGAAAGAGGCAGACAGTGCAAAAAGGACGGCCATTAAAAGTGAAGGGCAGCTAGAAACTGAAAATCTTGATGCTGCCATTTGCATATGAGGTTTTTGAGAAGACGATTTACTGTTATTCACGTAGAGTGCATTGACTTTTGCTTTGCAGTTGTGGCCTGAGGAAAGAATCTCTATCCCAATCCATGTAAGAGTAAATTCAGCAAAAGTTGTCCTACTCTTCATTAATAACAAAAAAAGTTTATTTTATTATGTCATGAAATGTTGACTAGGACTTTTGCATCTACCTTTGTTTCTTTCTCTCTGTGTTGTGTTTGTTAGTTTTCCTCATTTCTCTCTCAACAGTTTTACATGAATCACTAGTAAAGTTTAAGTTGGCCTCGAAACATGCTTTCGCTATTGACTTCCATGGTCTTCGAGTAATTGACAAATCTAGTGAGAGAAGCGAGCTAAGCTGTCAATAGGATTATAAGGACCTGTCCTCTCCTCTCTAATAATTCTCCAAGAAATGGACATTATTCTCTTTCACCAAAATTTCATGTTTGACTTTCTTTCATCTATGTCTAGAACTAAAACTAATTGTACTACCTTTTCTTTAGAGACCAAAGAAACAAAAGGAGTTTTCCTTTTATTTCTGCGATAACAGGTAGTATAATATTTAATAATGGTGTAATTTATATCCTTTCGCTAATTTAAACGCCAATGTTTTGTTTCAAAATTATATTAAACTTCATTTTTTTATTTTTTTTATTTTACATGGTTTTTGAATATATTCAATTCGAAGAAGAACATCTATTTATCAAAAATAGATTTTGGATGTGAAGATGTTTAAAACTGAAAAGAAAGAAAGGCAATGTTCTTGGGTATTTAAAAATAATTGGCTAATAAATTAAAAATCTAAGCATATGTGCCCTCCGCCAACACAGGAATATCATCAGATTCTTAAACAAAGTCCATGCCCACGATGAAGGAGGGTTAAAGTAGGCTGTTTTCAAGTGAGGCACACAGATTTTGTAAGATACCACACCCCACATGGACCATACAAAGGAATTAGAATGATAGGAAATGCCAATAAATTATATCAAAGTGATAATATGCTTAGGCTTAGGTATGGACTTCTTTTGGGACACTGCTATTCATGATGAGAACATGCTGCTCTCATTCTCTAACTACAATCATATCTTCTTTTATGTTGTTCCGATATTCATTTTGATATACTGAAATGCTATTATAAAGAATATATATTATAACATAACATGAAAAATTAGTTTCAAAAAAAAAAAATTTAATCGCTATTAATAGAGTGTTATTATAAAGGATGACTGCTATAAAAAAAAAAGGTCACTTTGCACATCCTATGATTGCACTTTCACAACAAGCCATAGAGCATGTTCCTAAAGATAACATTGGTCCCCTTCCCCTATTCTCTTTTCATCCTCTATTACTATTTACGTTGCCCTATTGATTTGTGATCTCACTTTATTTTTTAACTAACTGCTAAGATTTAAATATTTGATTTGATAAGTAATTTTTTACTTTTTAAGGTAGTTGGTGAAGGAGTCATAAAGTAGTAACGTATGCAATGATTCTATCCAGTTAAGCGCCAAGTTGCTTACCCCACTCCATTATGGAAAACAACTAATTAAGATTAAACAGTAATTAACTCATGTTTAGTGGCAATAATTTGTCGAGTAGTGAGTATTGGTGGCGGAATTCCAATCATGACAAAAGTCATCTTTATGTAAATCACTCCATACATCCAAATGATAGTTAGGGTGGGTAGAGACAGAAAAGAGTTGAAAAAACACCCCTCTCTTGTTATGCTAAATGCTTATGTTAAGTTCCCTTGGTCAAAACTTACTCAATACCAATACGGGAAATAAAGAAAACCAGTAATTAATGCAGTTTTCAATAATTTCCCAAAAACAAAGGGCACAAAACTAGAAATGCCAATCTTTGCTTTACGTATGCCCACATGCAGATTTCAATAGTCAAGAATCAAAGATGCTTTTAATAAAAGGAAAAATTAATGGTACCCCATATAAGTCCACTTCTTGGAGTTCCATCCATTAATTTCTTTCCTTTATCCCTACGGCAAAGTTGTGTACTATTTTCATCAAGATGCGCAAATTAGCGCTCCACCCCACCCCCAACAAAAACAATTGGAATTTTAGTTATATACTTGATAGTGTAAGATATAGTGGGTTGCTTTATTAATTACGAGGTTACTATATTATGTTTCCTATGAAGTTATTTGTAAGCAGTATCAGAGTCACATTTTAATGATACCTCTTTATCGAAAAATTATACTTAAGCATATTATATCATTGAATTCCTTTAGTTTTTCGTTTGGGTCAATTTTAAATTGTGATACTTCTTAGTGAAAATCTCGCTTTCAACGGTTAATTTGATAATGTAAGAATTTTAGACATGTATAGAACTTAAACTCGATTAGAATTATTACTAATCTTACTTTGGGAGATGCTTCGAGGCTAATATTGTCATTTCGTTAACTTCAATGTACATGTTTTGTTTGAAAACGATAGTGATTTCCTTTTCTCAAAATTCCTATTCTTTTTATATATTAATAATTTAAGGAGAATCAATCCTGCAAAGACCCAGAAAAGCAAACAGAGAAAATCTTTTTTTTTCTAAATAAAAATGAGGAAGAAAAAAACAAAAAAAAAGCAAAAGCAAGATTAAGACTTTGAGAAGACAACCCAAATGCATGCGTGTCTCGTTTGATCATTCAGTTGTAGAGAGACAAAGAGCGTCTCTTCTTACTGTGTGTGTGTGTGAGAGAGAGAGAGAGAAAAGATAAAATTCTCAGACCCACAAGTACAGTGTCATTAAACAGAAAAGAGAAAAAAGAAAAGCATCATCAGTGAGACAAAGCGATAAAGTTGCAAGACACAGCGCATAAGCCATCACTCTCGCTTTGCGTCGTGTTTTCTTTATTTCATTTGGACCCCAATTCCTTCTTATTTAATTTATAATTCCAAAAAAATATATAAACTTATAAGAACTCATCATTCCACTCTGTTAAATCTTCTGTTTTAGTGGTTCCCTTGATGCTTGACATCAAAGCTTCACTCAATCATTTTCAGTGGCTCTCTTGGACTCTTAAAATTAAAGATAGATATTGGGTTTCAAAAGATTCTCAGATATAGCTCTTCTGTTTGTAGGTGACTGTTTGTTCTTTTCCTTAACAATTTCCTCGAGTTTGGTGTTTCAAGAATCCCTTTCTCCTGCTTTTTTAAGAAGCTATTGGGACTGGTGAGTTTCAAAAATCCTTTCTTTTTGTAATTGTGTTAGTTTCTTGAGACTTATAATGTTAAAGGTTTAATCTTTTGTTTGTTGTCCTCTTTCAGATTAATAAAGAAAGAAACTTTTTTTTTTCTTTATTGTTAAGTTTTGCAGTAGAATTGGTTTAGAAGGAAGAAAAATGAGGTCTTTTCATGTTTTGTCACAATCCTGATATTTTCATTCTTATAATCAAATAGTTTCTCAGCTCTGAGTTGTCGGCCTGATAACATATAGTGGATGTTGAAGCTACTGTTTAGTCTTTAGGTGTCCAGTCTTGTTGTCTTTGGAAATGCCATTATAAGTGAATTAATTGTGCTTTGAGTTTTTTTGCCAAGAATGGCTGAAATTAGAGTTAGAAAGGTAGAACAAGGCCAAACCAAAATTAGGAATGTTCCAATTGCTGTGACCCCAGAGGGTTTCTGGTGTTGTCCCTCTCCCAATGTGTTTCAGAAGAGTCTGAAAACACAGAATCCTTTAAACAAGCCCAAATCTCCTGTTCCTACAACCCAAACCCCGGCTCACAAGAAACAAACTTCAGTTACTGAGAAAAGACCGGCTAGTGCAGCACCTAAGTCAGGTATTGTTTCTGATGAAAAACGAGGTGTTAGTTCTGATACACCCGTCGTTAGTGCATCGGTGCCTGCAGAGAGAACGCCTCGATCAAAGGTTGAAAATGTACCAAGGAAAGTATCGATTGAGTTTGGTGAACCGGGAACTAGTGATCTCAGGGTGATCTTGCTAGGAAAGCAGGGGTTCACTGTGAAGTTGAACGTTCACAAGAGTATTCTGGTAGAAAATAGCAGTTATTTTGCTAATAAAATATCAGAACAGCAGCCGGTTTTTCCTTGCATTGAAATTGATGATTGTGAGGATGTTGAGATATATGTTGAAACCGTCGGCCTCATGTATTGCAAAGAATTTAAGCAGAGGTTGATCAAACAAAGTGTTTCTCGTGTTCTGCGTATTATCAAGGTAATTTGGAAATCTTGGAATGGACTTCCCTTTGCATATGTGTCTGAGTTTTTCCACTAGAACTGCTGCTTATATTTTAGAGTAACTCCCTAATGTTTTCTTTTGTTGAGAAAGAGTAACTGCTTAATGTTTTTCTTTTGTTGAGAAAGAGTAACTGCCTAATGTTTTGTTGATGCAAGTAGTTAACTTAAATCAACAGTTCCCCATAAAGTTCTGTTCTTTCATTTTGTAAATGTAACTCAAATATGCTATGTTTCTGTATACCTGCCATAGCTCCTGCTTCCTTATGTTTAGAGTGATCAACAGATTTATTGAAAGTTGCTTAAAGAGAAGGCATAGGCTGTTCCAAAGCAACTTCTGTGTTCCATGACTTTTTTAAATTCAAACTATGGCTACGACATGCATATTATTGGAAACATCAACTTAGCTCTCTGGTACTTACATTGCTGATCAGTAGACTTCATATACCGTATATTTTATTATGTTAGCTAGTAGATGATACTGGTATGAGTTTTAGCATGCTGATGATTTCTAGAAACATAAGTGGAAAAAAAAGCAGCATACTAAGGGGAAAGCTTTTAAATAATCTCTCGCTTTCTCGTACTATGTGCTCCCACAGGTGTGAGAGATTTAGACCCAACGCTCTCACAACTCCATCAGATGCATGGGACTCTGTTCCTGTTTACTGATGCAGGAAACAAATTTTTGTTTTTGTAGTGAACTGTAACATTGTTGCAGATTACAGCTAGATAACACTAATGAAGTCAATTTAAAAACCTCGTTGAAATATATATTCAGGCTAATCAAATCAGTTTTTGGCTGTCTGAGGAAGGTGAACTGTGAAAGCCTTTTTGTTGGGGGGAGTGGCGTCTCTAATGCAGGCATGGGTTTCTTGCTTGTATGTGTGGTTAAAAATTCAGTAACGGCTTTAATAGGAAGGTCTTAAATAGTGTTAAAAACTTTGTTTAAGCTCCTTCAGAAATCCTAAAAGAGATGTCCGAGAATTAGGAAATACGGTCGATTATTGTACTGTATTGTAATGTCAGATATTTGGTTGAGGCGAAGTTGTTGTATATAGTATACTAGCATAAGACAACTTGAATTAGACGCGTATTGCTATCTAGGTTATTTGATCACGGATAGGTATATACATTTTGAAATTCAATTGTCAACTGCAATAGGGGTTTATCAAATGCTAGGCTAGATAGGAAGGTCTTAATTAGTGTTAAAGACTCTTTTAAGCTTCCTCACAAAACTCGCACAGAGGTGTGTGTGAGTTAGAGCATATGGTTGATTTTTGTGCAGTATAAACTAACGTACACTTGATTTAGGTGTAGTAGTTGTTGAATGGATAACATCGGAGAATTTGAATGTCTAATTGATTAAAAGGATAGGTATGTATGCTTTGACATTCAATCATCAACTGCAGTAGGTGTTCAACAAATGCTCTGCTATTAGCTGTAGTATGATATTAGTGATAACAGGAATATGTCTGCTCCGGTTATTGCATTAATACTAATATTCTCGTCTTAAATGGAGCTTAAATGAACCAATTCATTACCCAAAGTTTGTGACCATTTCTGCGTATTCTTACACAATCCTTGAAGCTTCAATATTTTAGTTTCTTGAATATTCCCTCTGAATCAGTAAACTCTCAATTTTATTTGCATGCAAATCATTCTTATATCCTCATTAATCATGGTAATTGGATATTCTTATGATGTGTTATCTTCCGAAATAGTAAACAATTCCTAACTCAGAATTGCATTTTAGGTAGCAGAACAACTTGGATTTAAATCATGCATGCAGTCATGTTTAGAGTATTTGGAAGCAGTACCATGGGTTGGGGAAGAAGAAGAGGAGAAAGTGGTTTCATCAGTCCTACGGCTGCAGAGTGAGGGAATCGGAGTGACCCCTGTGTTAAAAAGGGTGTCATCTGATATTTCTAAGCCTCACAAGGACACATTCTCTCACATCCTAGAGCTGGTGCTAAAAAGTAATGAAGAGAGAGGCCGCCGTGAAATGAAATCCATTGTACTGAAGCTCCTCAGGGAGAATAACAGTCTTCCAAGTTCATCTGACTCAGTTGACAGTTATAATGAAATAATATATGGTTCGTGTAGAAGTTGCCTGGATTCAGTGTTGAGTCTGTTCAAACAAGCAGCTGAACCTGAGTTTAGCAACAACTCCATTGATTGCAGAGAACCAGTGGTGAAACAGATGGTTCTAGAGGCGGATAACCTCTCGTGGATGCTTGAAATTTTAACCGACAGGCAAGCAGCAGATGAGTTTGCGGTAATGTGGGCTAGCCAGCAGGAGTTGGCTTCTCTGCATACAAAACTACCTATTGTGTCTCGCCACCATGTTAGCTGCATCACAGCAAGGCTTTTTGTAGGAATAGGAAGAGGGGAACTTCTGCCGTCAAAGGAAACGCGTAACCTCTTGTTACAGACTTGGTTACAGCCATTGATCAATGACTACAGCTGGTTGCAGCACGGATGCAGGTCGTTTGACCGTAAGGTAGTGGAGGAAGGAATCGGTAGAACAATCCTAACGCTACCTCTAGAGGAGCAGCAGAGTATTTTACTTTCTTGGTTAGGCAGTTTCCTCAAGGCTGGTGATAATTGTCCAAATCTTCAGAGGGCATTTGAAGTCTGGTGGCGTCGGACTTTTGTCAGACCATATGCAGAGTCGGGAAATATCCGCCAATCAGACCACTTGATGACTCCAAAGGTGACAGAACATTAGAAGCTGATGTATTATGTAATGGTAACTGTTGAAGATGAGTGTTTTTGTTGTATGCAATCAGAAAAGAATGAGGTTGTAAAATTCAATGGTGTAAAGTGTTTTAAGAAGGGCTTTCTTAAATGAAGGGATAAGCTGCTCAATCGTATAAAACCTAACTGATTCCAAGAATGAAGAATTCCTTGTGTGAATCATGTAAATCTTCAAGAATATCATTTCAATTGTCCAATTTGGTGTGTTAGTGATTTTGTAACAGCTATGTAATACAAGTTGGTTGTGCTAATTTGTAGTTTGAATCAAATTTTCTCCTAAAAAAGAAATGAAGTCGTTAAACAAATAAGGTCTAACGAAATTGCAATGCCCAGATATGCTAACTATACTCTCATAAATTGTTTTTATCATGAAACTCTAGTACACTGATGATGCCCTTTTGACTTTGTTTAACCAAAGCAAATGTTGGTTTTCTTTCTTTACTCCACTTAATAATTTAATTATGGATATAGTACTATGTGTTGCGTTTATGGTCCAATTTATAAGATGTGGAGTGATAAAACCATGCTTGTTGCAGGATCCTTATTCATCTAATTAGGATTTGTGTTGACGTTCATTCAGGAGTGGAACAAGTAATTATAGATAATTTCTGCAGGTTAAGACTTGTAATTCTTTTTTCTCCAGGAAAAGACATAATTGAACATTCTATTCAATCAGGGAGAGGAGTTAAATGTGATTGTGGCACTCTTTCCTTTGAGGCATTTTTTATATTTAAACTTCCGGTTCCCTTCATGACACATAATCTTAACACCTACAAAAATGTAATGGCATATTTAAGATCACACGGTCGGTCTAAAAGTACTTCTTTTTAAAATTCGTGTACAATCAAAGGCCTTTACCTGTGTGGATGTTTTTGCTGAAGGATTGTGCAGAGATGTTCGTAACACGCAGCGGAAGACAATAACAATTTTAGACAGAACTTTTCGTGTTTAAAATTTATTTACATGTCAAAGATCGAATCTAAGACGTACCTGGTGAAGAGGGTCTCGTCTCAAAATTTTATTCGATAGTGCGAAGACTCTATGCGTATCCATACCGAGACCAACCCTTGCTATCAGCTCTTTGATTAACGAAACCCGCAAATAAATTGAACAAAATATTGTGCTGAAATTTTTCTCAAAAATCTCAACTAAATGTTAGAAGAACAAGAAACACTTTTCTTGTAATTGTATTTTCTCTCTTGGCTTTTGTAGACAATAAATTGCGTCGAGAAAATAAAACCAGGACCGAAAAATATCGCAACAATTGATAGTAGGCTATTTAGACGCTATTTACACTCTTAATGAACCATACTTTAGTGTTGTTTTAAATGCAAAAATGACAACAAAATGCTCTAAATAGTATTTTTTATGCTTTGCAGGAAATAATTCACGTTCGGAAGATACTTTGGAGCGTTTTGGAGTCAATCGCGGGAGTATAAGGCCAGTCNGGGGGGGGGGGGGGGGGGGGGGGGGGGGGGGGCAAAACAATACGAGGAAGAAATTTATGCGAACCACCGCGGTCGCGCCGCGGTCGATCCGGAAAGAGCCCAGAAAATGCAGGGACTTAAGTGTAAAAATGGAAGAAATTAGCCTAACCCTATTTAAACCGTATAAACTCGTCCAAGAAAGTTTAGGATTGTTTTTAGACGACTTTGGAGGCAAGAACAAGTGTGAGAAGACCAGACTACAATTAGAGTTTTTCTGTTCTCCATCTTTTGTCATTATTTTGGAAATTATGAATTATTTTATGCTTTCTTTGTGTTTTAGCATGAGTAGCTAAACAATCCGTCTAGGATTGATGGAACCAATTGTTAGATGAAGTTTTGACTTAATATTATTATAATCAATCCGGGTTTAATCTAAGATTGTTCAACTATGCTTTGTATGGTGATTAATTGAATGGGCCCTTGATTAATCGTGTCCAATTGCTTGGTGTTGTTTGAGAAAGAATACCAGGTTAGATTGTTGTTGAACAACACCACTTTTGGGTAATTAAAGAGATTCATTACTTGAATTTAAGTGGGGTTAGAGATAACGAAACTTTGGTGGGATAAATTAGAGCTGCATAAGTTATCAGCTAGAGTAGTTCGAGAGAATGCTCTAGTAAATTATTTTAGTTGATCGAGAGATAATTGCAATGACCCATAGCTCATAATCCTCATAGAGTAACACGGTGAAAGTATAGCAAAAGAGTCAGAATTAGTTTAGCAATTGGGAAAATCACTGCCCTAGATCTTTCCACGATTGATTTATCTTTAATATTAAATATTGTTAGTTTTTAATATCAGTCCTTTTAGTTAATAAATCCAAAAAATTATTGATAAAAATACTGCACCCCGAAAAATGTCTGAGCTTACATTAGCATCATTGAGAGTTGTAATAGGTAGGTTAGTTCCCTGAGGATTCGACTCCGGACTTTAAACCAGATTATATTTGCAACGACCTCTTTGTCTTTTATAAGGCACGGTTGGCGTGATCAAATTTTGGCGCCGTTTCCGGGAAACTAACGGTGTTATTTGTTACAACTTAGAAGTATCGCTAGAATTATTAGTTTAGCTAAATTTTCTACGGTGTTAAATAATTTTTCATTGAAATTCTCACGTTTGAATTCTTGTGTGAAGCAGGTGTATGCCTAGAAACTCTTCGAGGACTGGTGAACTTCTTGAAGGACTCTCAGACCCCGAGAAAACATTCCGAGCATTAAACCGTGCTAACAAGAAGGAGAAACACTTACCGCAACTTGAAATGGAAAACGTGGATAACGTCAACGCAAACAACCGGGTACCTCTTGTACCAAACGATGGAGGGGTGGTACCTCTTGTGCTAGAAGCTGCACTCTATGATTGGGCACAACCAACAACTGACAACCTGGCCACCGCCATTGCTGTACCCCAAATACAAGCGGAGACATTTCAGATCACCAACAATATGCTGCATCTTCTGCAGAATAAGGGATTGTTCTCCGGGTCACACATTGAAGATCCTCAACAACACCTGAAAAATTTTCTGTCAATTTGTGTGACCCAAAGGCAGCCAAATGTGACCCCGGAAGCCATCAAGCTATTATTGTTCCCTTTCTCAGTGACTGGGGAAGCTCAGATTTGGCTGAATTCACTCTTGATAAACTCCATTGCCACATGGGAGGAATTAGTCAAGTAGTTCCTGAATAAGTTCTACCCTCCCAACAAGACTGCAAGACAGATTGACGAGATATTGCAGTACAAGCAGAAGCCCACTGAGACCTTGCAGGAAACTTGGGAAAAATTCAAAGGGATGCTAGTGAAGTGTCTTCACCATGGTATTCCAGACCAGATGCTCGGCCAGAGATTCTACATGGGGCTAGCGGAAAATTTGAAAGCAAATGTGGACGCTTCGGCTGAGGGTGCTTTTGTGAGCAAGACAATTATTGAGTGCAAAGTCCTTCTTGACAAGATGGCTCAGAATTCAGGATGGATGATGAGAGATACGATCCTGACACCAATAGTGCATTCAGTTCCTCTTGACCCAAATAATTCACATGCAGAGAACATAGCCACACTCATGGCTCAAATGAGTATACTGACGAAGAAGATTGACGAGATGGGTACAATGCAATTGCATATCGTTGATACAACAAATGAGGATTGTGTACCCCTTGCATCAATCAATCTTATGTGTGTTCATGGAGTGGAGAAGGTGATAACCAGGGTCCTATATGTTAACAATTTTGGGGGTCAGAGACAAGGAGGACAACATTATGGGCCATTACCCAACCAACAATACAGACCTAACATACCACAACCTGAAGGTGTACGACCATAAGGCCAAGTGGTTCCATACCAGAGACAACAAGGCTATCAGCAGCAACACCAACAACAAATGACATACCAACCACCTCATCAGCAACAAGACAACAACATGGTGGAGATCAAGGGTATGCTGTAGAAACTCATTGGCACAAATGGTAAGATGCAGGAAAAGTTGGCAACACACGATTTAGCAATAAAAGGGATTGAAACTCAACTGGGGCGGCTGTCCATGGACTTAAATAAGCGCCCCCAGGGAGCATTGCCGGCCGACACAAACATCAACCCAAAGGAGCAAAACCCGAATCAGCTGATGGCAGTCAGTCTCCGGAATGGGAGAGATTTAGACATGAAGCAAGAGGTTGCTCAAACCAGAAAAGAGACTATGCCAGCCACTCTAGTTCCAGTCGAGATAGATGAATCAGCAGAACTCACTGAAGTGGTGGTTGAACAAGCCCAGGTTGAAAAGGGTAAAAACATAGAAAGTGAAAAAGTTGCAGAGCAAGTGGCTCCTCTTGTGCCACAAAATTATAACAAAGAACAGCCAGCAAGCAGTGGACAAAAAGTGATGCATGCACCATTCCCTCAGAGATTGGCAAAATAAAAGAAAGAGGATCAATACAGTAAATTTATGGAGATGCTTCGTCAGATTCAATTGAATATTCCTTTGATGGATGCCTTGATGGAAATTTCAGGCTATGCAAAGATGATGAAAGACCTGATGTTGCAGAAATTTGATTTTCAGGACCTGTCCACAGTGACTCTGACACAGACATGCAATGCAGTAGTGACTAGACCCATGGCTCAAAAGATGTATGATCCAAGTAGTTTTACCATTCTGTGCACCATTGGAAGTTATGCTTTTGCAAAAGCATTGTGTGACTTAGGAGCCAGCATAAACTTGATGCCTTTGGCAATCTACACAAAGCTGGGCATTGGCAGAGCTAGGCCGACTTCTATGTGTTGCAATTGGTTGACCGCACAGTTAAAAGACCGACGGGGATTCTTGATGATATGCTGGTGCAAGTGGGGAAGTTTGTATTCCCTGCTGACTTTGTCATTCTGGACTGCCAAGTCGACGAGGAGATTCCCATCATTTTGGGAAGGCCATTTTTGCCACTGGGAGAGCACTGATTGATTACGAGATGAGGGAGTTGAACGATGATAAAATTGATATTCAATGTCCAATAATCCATGAGGAGATCCAGTGAATATGCAAATTTCTTCCTAGTGGAGGCGATGGGTGTGATCCTACATGATGAAGATGAGACCCTTAATGCCAAAGATCCATTGGGAGCTTGTTTGATAAATTTAGAGGAAATGGATGGCGAAGGGTTGGCAGAGTGGGTTATGGCACTCGAAGGCCAAGGATTTTGGAAGAGAGAACCCTAATTTGATCCCCTTTATTCAGAAGAAAGAGCCTCACCACCTGCAAAACCATCAGTTGAGACACCACCACAACTGGAGCTGAAGCCACTTCCAGCCCACCTCAGGTATGACTTATTGGGTCTCAACTCTACTTTACCTGTTATCATATCATCTAGTTTGCTAGCTGTGCAGGTTGAAAAATTACTGAGAGTGTTGCAACAGTGCAAAACTACCATCGGTTGGACCATGGCAGACATAAAATGTATCAGCCCGAGCTTCTGCATGCACAAGATTCTTCTGGAAGAAGGGCACAAACCTTCCAGGGAACACCAACGAAGGCTGAACCCGAACATGAAAGAGTAGTGAAAAATGAGGTGATTAAGTGGATGGACGCGGGCATCATCTTTCCCATCTCTGACAGCAATTGGGTGAGCCTCGTTCAGTGTATACCGAAAAAGGGCGGAATGACTGTTGTACAAAATGAGAATAATGAGTTGATCTCAACTCGTACAATCACCGGGTGGCAGATCTGCATGGATTATAGGAAACTAAAACCATCCACCCGAAAGGACCATTTTCCCTTGCCATTCATTGACCAAATGTTGGACAGATTAGCTGGGCGATCCCACTTTTGTTTCTTGGACGGATACTCGGGGTACAATCAAATCTCAATAGCCCTGGAAGATAGAGAAAAACTTCCTTTACATGTCCGTATGGCATCTTTGCCTTTCGGAGAATGCCCTTTGGGCTTTGCAATGCACCGGCGACATTCCAACGGTGTATGTTAGCCATCTTTACCGACATGGTCGAAGACATTATGAAAGTGTTTATGGATGATTTCTCCGTGGTAGGAGATTTATTCGAAGATTGTCTCCATAACCTCAAAAGGGTGCTCAAACGATGTGTGGAAACAAATCTGGTGCTTAACTAGTAGAAGTGCCGAAAAATATCGCAACAATCGTAGTATTTTATTTCAAATATTTGAGTGTTACAATCTCTATGAATCCTCTGATTCTACTTTTCAACGGTAAATAGAAAGAGCTTTTGAGCTTAATCTTTGAATTTTATTTTATTTTAATCCAAGTGCCTGAGGCCTGATCTTGATCTTGACGTATTTTTAACCCAAGGGCTTGCAGCTTGTTCTTGAATCTTCGTCTTGATCTTTTAATCCTTAGATCACTTGAATGCTTGTAGCTTTTAGAGAAATCCGCAGCGTTTGATCCACGAGCTCCTTCTTGCTTCTTGTTATAACTTCTGGTCGCTTTTCTGGGTTATGAATGCCCCTATTTATGGTTGTGGGAGAGAAGAGTTATGATAAGAACAAAATCTTTCCGATCAATCAAATTGAAGTGTGACATGGCCGCATTTAATTGGCCAGAACATGTCACTTGCACACGTGGCGCGATTTCATTAGCCTTTTAGTGTGACTTAACATGCCTTGTCATTTTGACGCGTGGCATGATCCTATTGACTCTTCCGTTTGACTTGGCGTGCCACATCATTTGACACGTGGGCATCAATTTAGGCCTCTAGGAAGATGACATCTTGGGCTTAATGAAGTGGACTCATCACTTTAGCCATATTAAATGGGCTAGCCCAATGGATTAAAATTTATTTATTTAATCCATATATATTGGAATTATATAATTAATTCAATTATATTAGCCCATAATATTTATTTGACTAATATATTTGGAATTTAAAATATAGTCCAACTTATATTATTGGATTTTAAATCCAATAAATTTGCATGCCTACAAATGCCCCTACTTCAAGACTTGTTTGAGATGTAAACTTAATAAAATTTCGGACAGGGGATTGAAGTATTGGTGGGTTAGCATCAGATCAAATTAGCTCGAAAAAGGTATTTCCATGGTTCATTTGTATTGCATAAATTTTGCCAGCTGCTTAAAACAATTTGATTCTGAAACTTCAGTGTCAGTCCATTCCTTCGATTGGCATGAAAGTTAGCCACGTTGATTTGGTACATCTTGTTACCTGAATTGTTAATTGGAAATTCCACCTTTTCATAACTTGGGGAAAAATCCTTTCAAATGTAATGTCCACCAAATTTACATGTTGCATCTCCAGTGCCTCCACGTGGTAACTTTAAGTACAATTTGTATTACTATCAAAGTGCTTTCCTGTTTATTAGAATTTGTTGTCACGCTACTTGTTAAAGAGACAACCATGCAAAAGTGAATCCTTGTGGCAAATGAATTATTGGCGCAACCAAATTCTTTTCAGGGACGGTTACATAGATCATACACCGATACAAATATATTTGTCAGTCGCCATTGCTAGCTATATATAGTACTCTTTTCTTCGATTGTACACATTAAGACACATCGTCCTCAAGCTTATTGAGTCTGCATTTGATAAGTAATTTATTTTTCCTGCGTTTATATCTTATTTTTTCCTCTTTTTTTTTCTTCTTTTTTCGCTGTAGGTCAAACAAGTAAGAGTAGATTCCTCCATGCATGAAGAAGGAAATTTTAGGTGTGAAGGGATGAATACTCATCCCTGTACGAATATCAGAGATATTGCTCTCAAGGTAGCCCGACTAACAGAGATTACTCTCAATGTGGCTCGAATATTGGAGAGATTACTCTCGATGTGGCTGGTCGTTAAGCTTGAAGACCTTTAAAAGTTCGCGGTAAAGACCTTTAAAAGCACGCAATGAAGACCTTTAAAAGTTTGTGGCGAAGACCCTTAAAAGCACGCGATGAAGACCTATAAAAGTTTGTGGCGAAGACCCTTAAAAGTTCGCGCAAAGATCCTTAAAAGCTCGTGATTAGGATTTTTAAAAGTTGACAGTGAAGACCTTTAAAAGCTCGTGATGAAGACCTTTAAAAGTTCGTGGTGAAAACCTTTAAAAGTTCGCGGTAAGATTTAAAAGCACGTGCGAAGATCCTTAAAAACTCGTGGTCAGGATTTTTAAAAGTTCACAGTGAAGACCTTTAAAAGTTAGCGGTGAAGACCTTTAAAAGTTCGCGGTGAAGATCTTTAAAATCATGCGATGAAGACCTTAAAAAGCTCGTGGAAAAATCTTAAAAAGTCAGAAGTGAGGACCCTTTAAAAACTTCGAGACATACGCCTTTTAAAAGTTCGGAACGAAAACCTTAAAAATCCGAATGCCTTTAAAAGTTCAAGACAAACATCTTTAAAAGTTCGCAACAAAAACCTTTAAAAATTCGAATTCCTTTAAAAGTTCGAGACGAACACCTTTAAAAGTTCGCAACAAAAACCTTTAAAAAGGTCCGACACAGACATCCCCCTCTTTTTTTTAAGTCTGGGGTAAATTTTTTTACTTATCCATGCTCTCTTTCAATATCACGATTTTACTCTTCCCTTTTTTTAGGGCAGTGAGCAGATATGAAGGCAAATAAACTTGAAGGTTATGCGAACATGAAGTTATAGTGAATCCCCAAAATTCAATGCAAATAATTTGCAGCCTCCTAAAAGACTCATCGTTTCATTGAAGACACTATTTTACCATAGCAGTTTGCCCCCTTTTAAATCAAATGAGACCCAAAGTTTAACAGAAAATGGTATCTCAGCTCGATTTTCAAGTGGTGGTTGAATGGATTACATTCCATCGTACTTCATTCGAACAATGATTGGGTCACTATGTATCTTTTGAACTCATGCGACTGAACTCAGAATGAAACTCTAAGCTGCCTACGAACCTCGGTGAAGAGGATCAAGTCATACCGTAGTTTCGAATGGGTATTTTTTTTATGTCCTAACTTTTGCCTAGGCCGCCTCTTTCGAGGTTTTCAACCTAGCGGGCTTTTTATTTATTTATGTTTTATTATTAATTTTTTTGTGATTTTTTTTGTCCTAACTTTTGTCTAGGCCGCATCTTTCGAGGTTTTCAACCTAGCGGATCCTTTTTTTTGTGTGGGTCGTACATAGTTTAGACTCATGCGGGCCAGGAGTGTAGGAACATGCAGTTTAGGTTCATGCGTCAGGAGCGTGGCACATCATGGATAATACTTCTTCAAAAACTTGCCATTGATAGGACCGTTTCTCATGCCATCTGCATCAACCAGCTTGCAAGCCCCACTTGAATAATATTCTTGCACGACATACGACCCATCCCATTTTAAAGTGAACTTCCTTACAGGTTTATGAGAAGTAATAATGGGTCTTCTTATGGCAAGGACTTGATCTCCTACTTGAAAGGATCTCGGGCGAACTCTCTTATTAAAGGCGCGAGACAATCGAGCTTGATAGCATTCAAGACTCTGTTGAGCTTCCAACCTCTTCTCATCAAGGGCCTCCAACTCTGCTAATCGAAGTTGGGCATTTTCTTCATCAGTGATCCCTTCTTGAATAGTCAGTCGTAATGAAGGTATTTGACGCTTAAGTGGCAAGACGGTTTTGACTCCATAAACGAGTGCATAAGGGGCCGCTTGTGTTGGCGTGCGATGAGTTTTCCTATATGCCCACAGAGCTTCCTCCATACGGTCATTCCAATCTCGTTTGGATTTGGAGAAGACTTTCTTTTGAAAGTTGCATAGAGTTTTGTTGAATGCTTCACCTAGACCATTGGCGGCAGTGTTGTACATCGAAGAGTTACGTTGCTTGAACCCAAAGAGATCACAAACCTTGTTCATCAACCTATTATCGAATGGCTTTCCGTTATCCTTTATTAGGTAATGAGGGGTGCCAAAGCGATAGATTACGTTTACTCGGATGAAACTTGCAACATTTTCCTTCTTTACCTCTTTAAGAGCAACAACTTCAACCTATTTTGAGTAGTAGTCAGTTGCAGCCAAGATGTATAGGTGCCCACCAGAGGACTTTGGCAGTAGTCCAACAACATCCAATCCCCAAGCGTCAATCAGCCAGGATGCAACAGTCGGGTGCAACACTTTAGGAGGTTGGTGAATAAAATTCGCATGGAATTGACAAGCCTTGCATCTTCGAGCGTAGTCCAAGCAATCTTTTACCATCATTGGCCAATAATATCCCATCCTTTTTATATGGAAGTGGAGCTTTGGTCCAGACTGGTGTGACCCACATACCTCAGAATGTGCCTCTTGCAAAGCTTGGAGTGCTTCTTCTTACCCTAATCATCGCAATAGTACTCCCTCGAATGACCTTCTGTATAGGGTATCTTTGTAATAAAGGAAGCGAGGTGCACGAGGACGAATTTAGTCCTTCTCCTCGGATTTTCTGGAAGTATCCCATAGCATAAGTAGTCGATAATGGGTTGTCGCCATTCTTCTTTCTCAACTTCAGAACAAATGACAAGATGCTTGAGTTCAAGTTCTTTACCTTCAGCCTCATTTGGCGGCGGTACTACCCATTTTTGGCAGACAGTAACTTGCGCTTGATCAGGTAGGGTTAACGATGAAGCTAGGGCAGCTAAAGCATCAACCTTCTTATTTTCTTTCCTTGGCATATGTTGAATAGTTACGCTATCGAGCCTTCCCATTAATTTTTTTAGCGTAATCATGATATGGGCGTAGTTCGGCCTTCTTGACCTCGTAACTACCTAAAAGCTTATTGACCACTAACTGGGAGTCACCAAAGACTTGCAATTGCAATTGCTTCATATCAACGGCCATTTCAAGCCCAAGTATTAATGCTTGATACTCAGCAACATTGTTTGAACAGAGTTGTGTCAAGGTGAAGGAGTAGGGTAAGACTTCATCTTGGGAAGTGAAAAATACTACACCAGCACCAGCTCCCCCACGATGAGCAACACCATCAAAGTATATCTTCCATGGAGGTTGAACTTTAACGACCATTGCATCCTCATTAGGTAGTTCGTCAGTTAGATCCCAATCATCAGGTATCGGATGATCTGCCAAGAAGTCTGCCAATGCTTGTCCTTTTATAGCCTTTTGAGGGATGTACAAAATCTCGAATTGTTGAAATTGGAGGTACCATCTCGCCAGTCAATCACTAAGAACAGGTTTTGACATCACGAACTCGATGGGATTTGCTTTAGAAACAAGACGGACAACATGATATTGAAAGTAGTGCTTCAACTTTTGAATTGAAAAGACTAGCGCCAAACACAACTTTTCAATTGGTGAATAATTCAGCTCGTTTGGTGTCATCATCCTGCTCAAGTAGTAAATGGAGTTTTCTTTCCCCTCACTATTTTCTTGGGCCAACAGTGCTCCAACAGATCTTTCTTGTGCTGAAATGTATAGTATCAACGGCTTTCCAAGTATAGGGGCTGCTAAAACTGGAGGCTTCATCAGGTAGGATTTAATGCTCTCAAAGGCATTCCTACAAGCTTGGTCCCATTTGAAGGAACACCCTTCTTCATGAGGCGACTGGATGGTTGGCACCTCCCATCTAGGTTTGAGATGAATCTCCTAAGGTATGCTAGCTTTCCTTGCAGAATTTTTAATTCATGAATATCCCGAGGCTCTGACATTTTCAGAATTGCATCTACTTTGGATTGATCAATTTCGATCCCTCGATGCCGGACAATGAAACCCAAGAACTTTTCGGAGGTAACTCCAAAGGCGAATTTCAATGGACTCATCCTAAGTTGGTATCTCCGGAGCAATTCAAACACCATCCTCAAGTCTTTCAAGTGGTATCCCTTCTTTCTTGATTTTACCACCAAGTCGTCAACATAGCATTCGACATTCTTGTGGAGAAGATTGTCAAAAATATTCTGCATAGCCCTTTGGTAAGTAGCACCAGTGTTCTTCAAGCCAAAAGGCATTGACCTGTAGCAATAAATACCCTTGGAGGTGCGGAATGCAGTAAGCTCTTCATTTTTTGGTGCCATGCAAATTTGGTTATAGCCTGACGACCATCCATAAACGACATTGCCTCATACCCACTAGTAGCATCGATCATCAACTCTGGAATAGGAAGCGGGAATTCATCTTTGGGACACGCATTGTTGATATCCCTGAAGTCGACGCACACTCGAATCTGGCCATTCTTCTTATTTACAGGGACAGTACTTGAGACCCACATTGGGTATTTAAATTCCCGAAATTCCAGCTTCAATGAGTTTGTTAACTTTGGTTTCAATCAGTGGAACCAAGTCCGGCCTAAAACGCCTTTGAGCTTGCTTAACAGGACGAGCGCCATTCTTGACCGCAAGGTGATGGACTGCCACTTTAGGGTCCAAGAAAGGCATCTCTTTGTAGCTCCAAGCAAAGACATCCCTGTACTCCTTGGGTAACTCAATATAAGTTCTTTCTTCATCAACTTCTAATAAAGCACTTAGGTAGGTGGGTCTTGTTTCTTCATCAGTGCCAAGGTTAACTACGTTTAAGGCGTCAATCATTACCTTCACCCCTTCTTCAAGTTTCGGCGGAGCATCTTTTGCATCTTCGTCTTCTCGATGGTCCCCATCATTGAAGGATATGTGATAACATGGTAAACATCCTCCAATTTTGCATTATCCTCCATTGAAGATGGAACACCGTTCTCGCCTTGTACATTTACATGATACGAATAACCCACACTTTCTTCGTCGTCATCACGTTCTTTAGTGTAGACCACAGTATATGGCTTCACTTTCAGTACTTCATCACAAGAAACTATGACTTTTGTTTGTCGCCTCATTTTAGAAGGAACCAAACTTTGGAAATCTTTATAAATCTTTTGAATTTTGGGCGAAGCGGGTGTTCTTGAACTTATTCCCCTTCTTTAATGGACCCAATCTCTCAAATACAGAAGTTCTCACAGTTGATTTTCCAAGTCTGTCAAAGATGGAAGGCCTGTTAGAAGCGGAAGATTCGTCTTCTACAGTGATATAATTGCTACTCGCCCTCCTTATTGAGATGCGCACTGGTGACAATTGCTTGTATCCCAAACCTTCACATGGTTGCCTCATTACAGCTTCTGATGGGAGCTTCCCTAACTTTGAGGGATCATCGAGATTGTATCAGCTTTCGCAAATAGCTTGTAACCGTTAGGATCAAAACCTTCATCTGTTTGGTTTGTAGGGAGTGCCATATTCTGCAAACAATTTTGGGCTACAAACCCTGCAAGCGGCTTCAAGGACAACTTTACTGCCTCAATTCGTTTTACCGAAAGAGTTAACTCCTTTAGCGTGTTCGTTTAGAGATTAGATGATTCACCTTCATCTTTCTTCCTTTTAGGGACATATTGGAGCACATGACTTACTTTCTTGCCATAAGATGCAATATCCCCTCTATGATATCTATTCACGTTGGATTGTACCTCTTCAGTAACAACTTTGGATTTACCGGTAGTCACCTCAGCTCTTTTAGTTGTGGGCTCGTCATTATTGCTTTTCATGCCATCATTAACTTTTAGCTCCTTCACAATGTGGTTATTCAAGTAGAACTTTGCATCGGCGAAGTGTGACTCTGCCTCGGTGAATGGATCATCATCAACAAATATCTTCTTCTCGACTTCATCCTCGTAGTATTTTAAACATTGATGGTAGGTAGATGTAACTACTTTATTCTTATGTATCCAAGGCCTTCCAAGCAAAACATTGTATGAAGTCTTCGCATCGATCACATGCAGCAATGCGCTTGATTGCATATCTTCAATAGTGATTCCCAGCCTGATCGCGCCTATGTTTCTTTTCCCCCCTTGGTTGAATCCTTTGATCATCACACGACTTTCTGAGAGTTCGTTCATGGTAACCAAGTTCTTTCATAGTGCGAATTGGCAAAATGTTCATTGAGGATCCTCCATCAACGAAAATTCGATTTATCCTTTCATCACGCATATAGCCAACCAGGTACAATGGGCGGTTATGAGGAGTGTCATTTAGCAGAAGATCGTTATTTGTGAACGTGACTTTTTTCTCACAAGCATTAACTTCTTGAGGAGTGGACTCGATAAGATTATCCGAAGATGGTTCCAATGGTAGGTCATCACTCATTTCTTTCCCTTCGTCAGTATGGAAACAAGAGGCATCAATACTCCCATGGGAAATCTTCGTGCGAAACCAACTTGTTAAAAACTCCTCCAAGGTCACCGGATGTCGTGGATTTTGAGGGTGATGCACCTCTATTTTCGCTTTCTTTTCATGCTTAACTGGATTCCATCTCCTAGGCCTTTTCACCATTATTTTCCTTGTTGGTTGTTCCACTGATCCTTTTCGTGGGCTCCTTTTGTGGCGCCTACGATGAGTCACCAACGTCCAACCTTCATCGTCCTCAGGTTGACCGTCTTCAACTTTGTAGTTCTCCAGTAATTCCTCATCTTTACTTTCTTTAAAACTACATAATTCATCTAGACTGAATGAGCCAAATTTGATAGAGACTTGGTTTGCGCTTGCTTTCTCATCTTCAAGCACGATGTTCTTTTCATGAGCCAAGTCCATAACTAGGGGTGGCTAACGGGTCGGGCCCGGGCCAAACGGGCTAAGCGGGCCGGGCTAAGCGGGCCCGGGTTATGCGGGCCCGGGTTATGCGGGCCCGGGCTAAACGGGCCCGGGCCAAACGGGCCATATGTGTGGAACCGGCCCCCTACGGGCCTAAGCCCACATGGGACCGGGCTAAGTGGGCCGAGCCCGCGGGCCAAGCGGTCCTAAACGGGTCCGGGCTATTTTTTTTTAATTTTTTTTATGTAAGGCAATTTTCTTGTAAATC
>ML400364.1:61262-100142 GCA_005239525.1 Nicotiana knightiana | reverse complement strand
ATATATATATATATATATATATATAATGCATGCTGGACTGATTGTAATCACATTTTGAACCTTTTGGAGTGACGTAAGGTCAGTAAACTCCGTACACGTTATTAGGACTAACTCTTCATAAGAATAAGAGAAGAAACATCAACACCAATTGTTCCATAAGAAGGGAAACAATGTAAAACCTGCTAGCTTCTAAGGGTGGAGTATCTTTGGAAGTTCGTTCATTACACTATGTAATATTGGAGTCATTCAAAAGAAGAAAAAGGATAGCCTCACATACCTTTTATATACTGCCCAACCTCAAGCTATGCAAATCTCACAGTTCCTTAGTCTACAATAGGAGAAATGATAATATTGTTATTTTTTAAGTGTCGTAACTAGTATATATCAACCACAACTTACGATGAACAAACAAAAACTACCCTATTTATTTGACTTCCACAAGTTAAAAAAATCATCAAATAACCCAACAACATCAACTATAACCAACTATAGAAACAACAACAATATAATCCAATATAAGCTTCTCCGATTACCTTAACAATCATATTGAGCGGAAAACTCATTTTTACTAATAACAAAATATAAATTGAATCCAACTCTTATTCCATAAATTAGTTAAAACCTTCACAACATCATACTTAGATATATCCTATGATTCCTAGTTCAAAACATCCACAAAATGCATTCCAAAACAGCCATATACGCCTAACACCTTAACTTTTATCGTCAATCACTTGTTTTTCATGATTTCATCTTCAATCAACTTAATTAACACCTAAAAAATCTTAAAACAGAATCCAAAACATTATCAAATTATTTATCAAAGTTTTCAGCCACACACAAACCATATATTTAGCCAGAAAATAGTCCAACCAAAAAGATAACCATATCCCATGTTCTTACAAGTGCTATCTTATGGTTTTTCACTCAAGAAACACAAAAAACAAAACATTAACCTTAGGATCAATCAAGAAAATGTTATACATACCTTGGAAAACATCTACAACTCGAAACCCCATCTCAACTTAGCTCACAATAAACCCTCAATCACACCACAACATCATAGAAGCATTCTCTTGTAGTCTTTAACACTTTTGATGATGATTTGAGTGGATTTATCTTGATTTTGGTTATTGGGATATTTAGATATATTAGAGAGGGTTTTGGAGAGATTTTGTGTGAGAAATGATCCAAAATGAGTCTGAAACATCTTTTAAAAGAAGTAAGGTCGGTGGCCGTCTCAAGTGGGTCCAAATTGAGCTGCTTGCGTAGTCTCACATCGTATCGACGAATACTTTAATATTTTGGAATTGAGACTCGTAGATATCAGTTTGGTGGGTGTATAACCCCTTAAATCCAAGTACATTGAGAGAAAATATCATTGAAATTTTACCTAAATTTCATTAAATATTTATGAACGTAACTTGTGACGACTTTCGCCGACTTTTGTTTCACAACTCGCTTGACTTCAAGAATTATGATACAGATATTGTATGATTAAAATACCTTAAAACATGACCTCCATAGTATATTAAAAACCTCTAGTTTTACCCAAAAATACGAGTTACAACATCCTTGATTCGTCTTACTTCTAACTTCTAATACTCGTTAACCACTCTTATACACCCTTGTATAAATTAAGGCCAATAGGATTAACTTCTTATCATCTCAAAGATAATATTTTCTCGAATTTACATCGACTAACTTACGACGTGATTTAACGTACGCGAATATGGATTGTAACACCAATACTCGAGTTCAAAATGTCTAGGTATGATTCATTCGACTAACTTACGACGTGATTTTGTTCTCTCTTTATAAGCTTATGTTGTGATACAAAATGTCTAGGTGTGATTCATTCGCATTTGGCAGAGTTAGGAAGTTTGAAAATTAAATAATAGATTTTGACCATTGATTTTTGGTTTTGATGTTGTTTGCAGTGTTATGAGTCTTTAGAATAGTTTGAATTAGATATTCACACTTTTTGGTATGATTGAACAGGGGCTTGAGGGCTCGGGTATGTTCGGGGTGGTTCCATACAATTTTGAACCACATTAAGGTTGCTAGAGTTGTTGGTGTATGATGTGGTGCAACTTTGATGGTTGGTGCGATGGTCGAACCTGCGGTTAGAAGGGTGCAGATGCAAAGGGAGTCAGGCATATGGATGGTCGCACCTACAAGACTACATTATTGCAAGATGGGTCGCAAATGCGATGGATGGTCACGCCTAGGGAGGTCGCAGATGTAGATGATTGGTCGCATATGCGCGTACGTTTCTGTGAAGCTTTTTGTTGGAGATTCAAAGTTTGTCCTTGGGAAGGAGGTGTAAAAAATCACAACACGTGGTGCTGATGCAAGGCTCGCACCTATGGATATGTGCCTACAAATACGAGAATTCCTGGTAGGGTGTTATATTTTGAGTTTAGCTCTTTGTTTATATCTTTTTTGAGGTTTGGATCTTGAGAAGAGGCGAGTTTTGAGGATATTTTTACAACAACTTTGAGGGTAAGTAACCTCTACTTTATTTTGAGCAAATATCTTGATTCCCCATGGATTTCTACACCTACAATATGGAATTTTCAAGTAAAATTTCGATTTTTCTCTACAACCTAATTTAGTGTCACACCCCAAATCTGAAGAGGCGTGGCCGACACTCGGTGCCATACTCGGCCCGAGCGTATCACTCTTTAACTGTGAACTCTGGAGGGGTAACCCTCAACTTAGGCCGATGAGGCCATATTCTGAATCATCTGAAAATAACATCTACAACCAGCAATACCAAACTAAACATCTACATAGGGCTGGTAAATCCACAATACTGATAAAAAAATGTACCTGACTTGTCCACAAGCCTCTAGAGATCACTGCAATGTATCATGGTCGGGGAAGGGCCTCGACCTACCTATCAAACCTGTATATATAAAATGGACTCCAAGGTAAGTACCTGGTAACTCCGAGGAAGTGGATCTTACCAACCAAGCTGATGTTTGACTTTTTCTACTAGTAAGGTCTATCCAGCTATCTATCAGGACCTGCAGGCATGAAATGCAGCATTCCCAACAAAAGGGACGTTAGTACGAAATAATGTACCGAGTATGTAAGGCAACAAAATAACTGTAAGCTAAAATTGAACTGCTAATATAATAACTAAAAGTACCTGGGAGTCAAATATAATTTGAAGATATACTTACCTAGTGATACTGGATCATCTCTCTCAATATTGTAAGTAAAATAGTTGTCCGACCCTATAATGATCGGTATGTGTAACTACTCTACCGTAGTAGGCTCGCTCATAGGCACTCGTCCATACTAGGATCTGTATCTCGGCCATTCTGGGCTTGCTCATAGGCGCTCGACCATAGTAGGCTCGATATATAACTTACCATCTGATCAGACGTTTCCCAATAGGGGCCTGCCCATCGATTATAGCTCGATAGTGGTGAAAATACTATAATACTGTATATATATAGACTCTCTGCTCTCTTGGATGAACGAAGACGATATTAAAATTAATATAAAGTCCCGATAAAGGAGAAAGTTGTAATTTATGAGACTAGGATAATGTATGTAAATTCGAGATTACGAACTTCTCTTCATGCCTCGTTATCAAACACATGTAGTTACGAGATCATGCCAAAATGAAGGAAGGGTTTAGCCTTAACATACCTTATCAAAATCTATCTAACAACCACGTTAAACTTGTCTTGTTGCACTTTAATCTACAACATCGATAATAATACTATCATCAAGTTATTGAAGGTACAACTATTGAACAACGAACGACAAGCTTATTTTATAATAAAAGGGGCAGCATCTCGCCTATAATCTTTACTTCCTCCCAATTCGACATAACACCAACAAAAACAAGAACGTAACAATAACTACATGTATACATCATTTTCCAACCTTATATCCATCACAAAATACTAGAAAAAAACCTACACATCCTAATCAGTTCATACACTTAACGACAACCCTAGTAGTGTTAGACAACCCCAAAATATAACGACGAAATGACCAGCCAACCACCCTGCCATTATGTGGTGTTTCTCCACACCATTTCTCCTCCCAATCTCCATAATAACATTAGAAAAAGAGACAACGCAACAATAACACGAAAAATCCCAAAAAATAGTCCCACAAGTTCAGCAACTCAAAACGTCTCGTCCCATACTCAAGTCTGACTTCGATCATCGTCTCCCATCTGCGCAAGATGGATTTGGCTTCGGTGATTCACCATTTGAAATACGAGAGAACACTATCAGCACATAACCCATTTTTCAGTTTGCTAAAACACTTTCTGACTTGTCTTTTCTTTCAAATTCAGAAACACAACCAACAATACATAGTTAAGTCTATTATCCTATAACCCAACCATGATTTAACATAAAAATAAGTTTACAACCAGCCAATAGTGACGCAACAACAAACAACATACCACTCTTTCAAAACTCTCTAGGTCTAGTCTTTATGATCGAGTTACAACTTGTACAAACATAGATAATAGACGAAAAAGCATAAATTTACCTTGGACTGAGTAGAACCCACGAAACCTATCCCTTATTCATCCAAAATCAGTCCCCAAATGCAGCTACAAGAAGGGCAAATAGAAACTAGCAAGCTTTTCGGGGTTTTCGGCTTTAGAATCACATCGTAACACCCGAAATAACCTAGGGTTCGTGTGGGATTTTTTGGGGAGGAGTTGCAGGGGTTAAATCTGGTTTTATTGGTATGAAATATGAGTGAAATAAATGAGTTAATAATCCCTTAAAAGTTCCCTCGTCGCCTACTTTAGTAGCTTTTAATTGAGGCCTCTCCTTTTGGAAAGTAGGTGATGCACCTACTTGTCACATACTAGTCTGCGCAGTCTCACAAAAAAAGCCAATATCTCTCTAATCCAATATCATATTGTCAAATGGTTTAATGCGTTAGAGGATACACTCGTAGATCTTCAATTTGGTAGGTGGATCATCCAGTAATTCCAAGTATAAAGGGAGAAAATCTCAGCTACATTTGACCTAATTTTCAGCACATTTATGAATGCAATTTGTGATGACCTTTGCCAA
The DNA here is from genome assembly GCA_005239525.1 of Nicotiana knightiana. Taxonomy (NCBI): domain Eukaryota; kingdom Viridiplantae; phylum Streptophyta; class Magnoliopsida; order Solanales; family Solanaceae; genus Nicotiana; species Nicotiana knightiana. The sequence continues at coordinate 95,076 of ML400364.1, read as the reverse complement.
CTTTTTTTCCACAACTCGCTTGCCTTCAAAACATAACACAAGACTATCTTACAACTAACATAACTCATAACGTAAAATTCTGATCATGTTAAGCACCACAGTCTCACCCCAAAAGTACATGTTATAACATTCCCAACTTGTCGACTTTCGACGGAACTTATTTTCTTCAATTGGTTTAGCTTCTAAGCCTTCCAACCTTCTAGGTACTTGCATTCCATGATATTAAATATTTGTAACCTCCAAGTTAACATGATAAACTTACTTTATGTACTTTCAAAGATGATATCACTTCAGAGCTTACATCAATTGACTTACGACGTACTCTCACGTATGAAACTATGGGGTGTAACATCATTCCCCCCTTTGGAACATTCGTCCTTTGAATGTTGACTGATGCGATTATCAGTCTCATAACCTATAGCTCTTACGAATAATTTAGTACTTTCCTTGACATATAGGCAACTATTTTGTGAATAATTCCAATGCCCAGGGCATTCCACCTTTTAGGCCCTTTTCTCGCACCACGACTTGTGCGCCTATGCGACTCTTCTCTCCTTTTTTCCTCCAGCTATTATCCAATCTATAAGCCTCACTTTGTGAACATACAAAGAACTATGACAAGATATCCCTCTAGGCATCTATAGATGTACTGAAGTCCTTCACTTGGTACTTTGTCGAACATACAACTATTGCTATATCTTGTTTCCTAGCCTCGGTTATCTATCCTTATGAATTTACTACATCTAGTTAGGTCATACTATACCATAACACTTACTTCGGTTTATTATTACCGATATATGCTACCCAAATCCAGGTTACTCTGTCCCTGCTTATCCCATATGTATAATTCAAGTTCTTTAATGCTTCCTCATTACTGTTCATCTTAAGAATGACAACCTAATCTCATCTCATACTTTTGTAACTTTTATCCATATATTTGTTGATTCACCTTAATGTTGAGGGATTACGACTATCGCGGAACATCTAAAGATATTTTCCTGATCCACCTAGGGATGATTTAATACTTCATTAGCCGTATTTCTCGCATCCCAACGTGATTCATCTTATGGGGGGTATTCTAATCTCATGCAATTCATGAAATACCTTCTCTTTGAATAATTATTCAATCGAAAGCCTTAATGTCATCCTCTTAACATTTATCACATTTACACCCTTTTTTGCTTAGGAAACTCCAAAGCACCAACTGACGATGCTAACGATTTCTCTAACCAAAATGGAACAACTACCAGGGAAACATTCCATCTCTTCTAAATGCTCATAGTCTTAAACTCCTCCGAGTTCACTTAAGCTATACAAAGCTTTCTATAACTTACGGAAACCATCAGCTCTCTTGTTTTGATGGGCTTAATCCTGAGGCCTTACCCACTCTCATCACCTCTTCTTATCCTCACTCATGTCCACCTAAAACCTTGCTGCTCTACCATAATTTAGCTTGCGACCTACACATATCTATTTATAGTACTCACATCCTTCCTTTAACTTTCTAGCACTATACATTTCTTTATGTTATTCTGGAATCTCAAGTGAAACATCACACCATCTCTAGCTCTTCTGTACTCTCTTAACTAGACCTCTCGGTACTTGGAAACCATAGGTTGGAAGATATGCCACTGACGACACAACTATCATTTATGGATACTGAATCACATCACTTCTAGCACTCTACCTAAAGTATGGATGATACATGACCTTCTGCACTTGAGTATCTCGTACCTTCTTCAATTTTACCTTACTTACCATTATATCTCACATCGTATCACTTTATCTTTCATAACCTCCTTTCAACATAGGTAGGACTCATATCCACAACTTGAAGCTCTATTATAATACATGCACCTCTGGTGCATACACAATCCAGTAGGAGCTTCATAATGATTTCTTATGAGGTTGGTGCTCTTTTAACTAGCTTTATCGTAGATCTGTTATAGAATATGGATGTTGTACTATCTCTCTTGTACCTCTGCTATTAACGATGATTCTGCAATATTCTCAACCACGATTTTTATAATTATCTTGGTCTAGTAATCAGACTCCTAATTTACTTAGTTGATTAACTCTTTAGTTTTCTCTTCTCCCTTAGCCGTCATGTAGGCTTAAGCTATCTTCCGATTTGTGGCTCAGGGTATTAGTTATTAGTTTATCCTTTCGTAGGCGCTATGGAACATCCATGATATAACCTTCTAACAATTCAAGCCCTTGAATATAACGTGGACTCAATTCATTCTTTTAACCTATACCGAAGTCTCCCATAACTGTATGAATGTCAACATATATGTTGTATGGATAGTATACTAAAATCTTGAGTGCGGTCATAACGTAACTAAATTCGGGTCGTAGATCGAATAATTTCTTTCGTGCTTTCTCAGCTTTCTTTGAAAGTAATCAATTACTTCTCCTGGTCATTCTGCCACTTGTTTCCTGAATACTTGTCTTATCTTAGTGCCCACACCTAATGGAATTTCGTGCAACTCATATGATCTCGAATATTACTTTTGATTTTACTTCTTGTTCCTTGGTCACGACAGGTGCTACTTTGTTATGGAGTGCATACAATTTCGTAGTGAGACTGTTGTTACAAGATCATTTCTTCTTTAGTTCACTAAGCTTATGTTGCAATCTTCTTCCTTATTTCCTCAGCTAGTCTTTCGTTGTATCACTCAGGGAAGACCTTTTGACTCTTGTAAAGCTGGGAGATTTTTACATCGTATATCCGACAAAATATTTGATGCACTTACTCGCCAATAATTATCCTTAGTTACTTATCTCTGTGCCCCTATGCTCGTATGGTTACTTCTGAACTGAAATTTTGATTTTCTCCGTAGTGGAACTCTCGTTTATTTCCGTAACACTTATACGATACCTTTTACTACTCCAACTCATATCTTAATATTTCTCAAGGATTACGATGTCATATCTGCGAGACTGAATTTACTATGATAGGTTTTACTACGTTTGTCTTACATGATCTACTGATTTATCTGAGACATCTTTTCTAGCCATAACTAAGCTCTTCCTGAACCAACTACTAACTACTCGCCAGTCCATGCTCATGTTTATATTCTGCATAACCTCTCTTGGGTTATGTCTTTTGTCTTAACTTACCTTTTGCACAGGCGCCTAATGTTTCAAATGTTCATTCGCACTTATTTATCAATAACATATGGTGTGGGAACCCTTACTGCCTCTCCCAGATGTCGTGCTTCCATAATGTTCTGGAGTCGTAGCATTTACTATTTCATAGTTATGTGAACCACTTAACTCCGACTTAATACGTTATCACACCATCTTCCCCCCTTTAGGGGAGTATTAACATTTAATGCTATGAATATTTACTTATAAATATTTTACCTCTTCATCTTCAATGTCCTTTCATGTCTTCACTGACTCTTACTCGCCTTGCGGTAACCCTTTTGTGCCTCAGATAACTGAATTTCTTATGCATGAGGGTGACACCTTGTGTAACTGGCACACTTAGTCCCTTAAGCTTAACTTTTCTCAAAGTTTTTCTTTGACGGAGTGTCTACCCAAATGACCTTTAAAGGTTATTCTTCCATTGTCCATTCTGTTATTGCCAGAACGTGATCTCTGGGAATATCACGATGCCGACTATTATAAAATCCTTCGATCCCTAAATCATGTTTGATTTTTTTTTGTTACTAGACCATACTAATTTCTATTACTCCAGAGATTTAACATAGCATTGTAGTAATCATGTTGGAGTCACCAAATCATTTCTCGAAATAAGGATATGACTTTATGGCTTATACTCTTTATGGTCTCAAGGCCTGTCACTTGTTGTCTTTTCCTTCACTTGACTATAGACTCTGTCATATCCTGTCATATTATGATTTAACATTATCGCCCATTTATCATACCTTACTCATAATGCTTCAGTTACTCTCTTCTTCTTCTCCTGCTAATATCTCTGTCTATTACCTTATTCTGAAAACATCAACAAAACATTCTTTCTCTTGTAGCTCCCCTTGCTTAATCTAATGGCTCTTCGGGTCGCCTAACATTCTCTCTTGACTAGGGACGAGATCCATACAAAGGTAAATATTTATCCCTTCTAGGATTCTACTGTCTGTCTTCTGAAATTTCTGAACACTCTAGTATTCATATCTGATTGTTTTATTGTAGAGTGCACCATCTGGGTGTCTCACAAGGAGATCTATTACCACGTTTGCACTATCCTTCAAAATTTTAGCTAATGATAACAATCCAACCACCATTTTGGTTTACTCTAACCCATCTGGATCCTGATGTCCCATCTTTCTTCTTAAACAATAAATGTTAGCTCCTATAGGGCATAACTAAAATGGGTGTGGACTGTTGTATATATCTCTGTTATTGTGGAAAGTAACTCGGGATGATAGTATTTCTTTGCCAAAATTTTAAACATTGATAATCTTCACTAATTGGGTACCACGTACCCTTCTGCACCTTGCTTCTTTTACTTGTTGAAAGTTGTGTCTACCTTCTGATTGTCTTATTGATTTTTACCATATAGGTGGGTGGATATTCATGCCTTAGGATTCCTTAACAAGAGGCTTACACTTCTTTTACACACATGATCTGTACAAGACCTCACATTTACTCATCATAAGCATGGTGCAAAATCAAGTTCTTCTGACTCAACTCTTCTACAACCACATTCAATTTCTTACCAACTGTCTTTCTGGATGTAGGTATCATTGTATTACGAATAAAATAAAAGTTAGGAGTTTGAATACAACTGAGCTCTACCACACGATATAGAGTAAGACGAAAGAGTGACAATCCTAAATACCCTGTAGTCTCCTGCTTATAAGTGTGGTGCACAACACACCCATAACAAGACTCTACTAGACACGACTTGTAGACTCCCTAGGATAGTTTTGCTCTGTTACCAAGTTTGTCACACCCCAAACCTGAAGAGGCGCGGCCGGCACCCGGTGTCACACTCGACCCGAGCATACCACTTTGTAACTCTGAACTCTGGAGGGGTAACCCTCAACTTAGGCCGATGAGGCGATATTCTGAATCATCTGAAAATAACATCTACCACCATAAATACCAAACTAAACATCTACATAGGACTGGTAAAGCCACAATACTGATAAAAATAATGTACAAGACTCTAGGGATCAATGAATTGTATCATAGTCAGGACATGGCCTCGACCAACCCATCTAACCTGTATATATAAAATGGCCTCCAAGGTATAAAGATGATAACTCCGAGGAAGTGGAACTTACCAACCAACCTGACGTTTGACATTGTCTACTAGGAAGGTCTATCCAGCTGTCTATCAGAACCTGCAAGCATGAAATGCAGCGTCCCCAACAAAAGGGACGCAATACAAAATAATGTACCGAGTATATAAGGCAACAAAATAACTAAAAGCTGAAACTGAAATGATAATATAATAACTCAAAGTATCTGGGAGTCAAATATAATTTGAAGATATGGTGACCTAGTGATACTGACTCATCTCTCTTAATATAGTAAATAAAATAGTTGTCCGACCTATAAGGCTCAATATGTATAACTGATCTGTCGTAGTAGGCTCTCTCATAGGCGCTCAGCCACACTAGGCTCTATATCTCGGCCATTCTGGGCTCTCTCATAGGCACTAGGCCATAGTAGGCTCGGTATATAACTTACCATCTGATTTGAGGTTTTCCAATAGGGGCCTACCCATCGATTATAGCTCGTGGGTGGTGAAAATACTGTAATATTGTATATATAGAGACTCTCTGCTATCATGCATGAAAGAAGACAATATTAAATTGAATGTAAAGTCGCGATGAGGGAGAATTCTGTAACTTATGAGACTAGTATAATGTATATAAATTTGGGAGTACGAACTTCTCTTTGTGCCTCGTTATCAAACACATGTAATTACGAGACATGCCAAAATGAAGGAAGGGTTTAGCCTCAACATACCTTATCAAAATCTGTTGAATAACCACGTTAAACTAATCTTGTTTCACGTTAATCTACAACAACAATAACAATACTATCATCAAGTTATTGAAGGTACAACTATCGCACAACGAACGACAAGCTTATTTTATAATAAATCGGGCAACATCTCCCCTAAAATCTTTATTTCCTCCCAATTCGACATAACACCAAAAAAAACAAGAAAACAACAATAAAAATATGTATACATAATTTTACAACCTTATATCCATCACAAAATATCACAAAACAACCCACGCGGCCTAATCAGTTCATACACGAAACGACAACCCTAGTAGTGTCAAACAATCCGAAAATGTAACGACGAACGACCAGCCAACCACTTTGCCATTATGTGGTGTTTCTCCACACCCTTTCTTCTCCCAAGATCCATAAAAACATTAGAAAAAGAGAAAACCCAACTACAACATGAAAAAGCCCACAAAACAGTCCCACAAGTTCAACAACTCAAAACTGATTTTTCAGTTTACTAAAACACGTTTCAACTTGTCTTTTCTTTCAAATTGAGAAACACAACCAACAACACATAGTTAAGTCTATTATCCTATAACCCAGCCATGAATTCAACAGAAAAATAAGTTTACAACCAGCAAATAGTGATGCAACAACAAACAACATACTACTCTTTCGAAACTTGCTAAGTCTAGTCTTTACGATCGAGTTACAACTCGTACAAGCATATATAATGGGAGGAAAAGAATAAATTTACCTTGGAATGAGTAGAACCCACGAAACCTAGCCCTTCTTTATCCAAAATCAGTCCCCAAAGCAGCTACAAGAAAGGGGAAAGATAAACTAGAAAGCTTTCCGGGGGTTTCAGCACTAGAATCACATCGTAACACCCAAAATAACCTAGGGTTCGTGTGGGATTTTTGGGGAGGAGTTGCAGGGGTTCAATCTGGTTTTCTGAGTATGAAATATGAGTGAAATAAATGAGGTAATAAGCCCTTAAATTTTCCATCTTGGACAACTTTAGGAGCTTTTAATTGAGGCCTCTCCTTTTGGCAAGTAGGTGATGCACCTGCTTGTCACCTACCAGTCTGCGCAGTTTCACGAAAAGACGAATATCTCTATACTCCAATATCGTATTGTCAAATGGTTTAATGAGTTAGAAAATATACTCGTAGATCTTCATTTTTCTAGGTGGATCATCCAGTAATTCTAATTATAATAGGAATCAATCTTAGATACATTTGACCTAATTTTCAGCACATTTATGAATGCAATTTGTAATGACCTTTGCCAACTTTTGTTCCACAACTCGCATGACTTCAAAATATAACATATGACTATCATACAACTAAAATAACTGATAACATAACCTACTTATCATGTTAAGCACCATAGTCTCACCCCAAAAGTACATGTTATAACATTCCCTACTTGTTGACTTTCGATGAAACTTATTTTATTCAATTGGTTTAGCTTCTAAGCCTTCCAACCCTCTTGGTACTTACAGTCAATAATCATAAATATTTGTAACCTCAAAGTTAACATGATTAACTTACTTTATGTACTTTCAAAGATGATCTCATTTCAGAGCTTACATCAATTGACTTACGATGTACTCTCACGTACGAAATTATGGGGTGTAACATCTTGAATCTAATCGCATGTTTGGACTCATGGAGTTATGATTAGTCGGGATCTATCCCAAGAATTTAGTTTTAACCATGTGTCCCCAGGTTGACGTTTTTTGACAGTTTGAGATTTAATTAGAGATTTATTGTTTGTATTTGATTTCTATACCATTATTTAACATTATTGAGTATAAATGACTAGATTCGAGTCGTTTGGAGGAGAATTTAAAAGGAAAAGCCATTTTGGAAGGTTGAAGATGTTTCAGAGTGGAGGTAAGTATCTTGTCTATCCTTGTAAGATAGAACTTTCCTTGTAGGTGATTTATTTGCTACATGTTGCATGATTTATGTGCCAAATATATGTGGAGTGATGAGTGTATATACGTTGCTAGGTTATGACCATAGCCGGGTAGCGTTAGGCTTATAGTATGACTTATTTGGACTATGTGAATTTCTTGCCCATGTTTTATTAATCTTGACTACATGATAATGTTTTTCCATGATTAGAAATCATGCTTAAGGTTATGGCTTGTTGATTAGACCGTAGTCATATTCTTGTTTCATTTGATATATGATTTAGTGGCAATTGACTTATTTTGCTCATGTTTGATATCATGTTCAGACTTAAGAACATTCAATAAGAATATTAAATTGTCATAAAAAAATGAGTTACATGATTAGTCATAGCCATCTTTTATTCAAGTAAATATTCATCTGTATTTATTATTAGGTCCTAGTGCATCTTTATGATATCATCTCATATGCATATTAATAGTTGGAAAGTTGGATAGTGAAGAAAGTTCAGGATTTGGCACTAAGGATATTGTGAGTGAATATTAGTTATTAATTATTGACGGTATCATTATTGGATTGGGTTTCCCACTGCAACAACACTTGGATATGGATCCATCCCTCCAGTTTCAGGTGATTACCTATGTTACTTTTGGGGGCCCTGGAAGCGTAGGCACCTAAATTGGTGCTTGGTTTGGGCACTTGACCAGTGTTAGGTATATGGATTTTTGTTGTGAGGTATTAAGAGTGGATCCTGAGCATGCATTTACATCATAGACACATGTAGTATCTTTGACATATAAATGTCGAGTTCATATCATAATTGCAAAAGGAATTGAGATATTTGACATCGTATTATATTTCTTTTGCCAAAAAAAAAAGAATAAATTTCGAATTTTATTGTGAACTTACCTTTGTACCTATTTGATAACACTATGACTTGTTTATTTTTCTATGATGGTTTCACTTGTTTATTGGACTTTTAGTAGGTATCAGTCTACCCCTTGTCATTAATTCTTCGAGGCTAGGCTTGGAACTTACTCACACGTCCCAATCGGTCGTTTTGTGTATTTGCACCCTATTTCCCTTTTTGATGATTTACACACATGAATTTGTTGTTTTATGACTTATAGAGTTGATTGGTTTCGTTCTGGGAAAGTGTCAGGTTGATTTAGACCCTTTGGTACTTAGAAGCCTAAGTCAGAACCAAACTTTAACTTTTGCGAAAAAGACACTGGAATAGTGTTTTGAGGTGTCTGATAGCTTCGTATCATTATTTTAGAATTGAGCGTATGCCTAGAATTGCATTCGGTGGTCCGTAGATTAATTTGTGTTGTTTTATGGAAAATTAGCACTTTAAGGTTTAAAATTTTAACCGTAGGTCAACTTTTGGTTATCGGGTTTGAAATTTTGTCTCGAGACTTCGCCCGTTATGCTATTTAAAACTTGACTGCAAAATATGGTATCATTTGGAGTTGGTTTGATAGGATTCAGAGTCTTAGTTGCAATTCAAGAAGTTCTTGAATTTTACTTTGAAATTCATGCATTTTGTTGTCGGATTCATAATATTAGATGTTATTTTTGTATTTTGATTGTGCGAGAAAGTTCGTATGATGTTTTAAGGCTTTTGTGGATGTTTGTTTTGGAGCCCCGGGGGTTCAGACGAGTTTCAGACTTTATTAGGAAAGGTTTGGACTGAAAACTGGACTGTTGGTGTGCTGATGTCTCAGGTGTCACAATAGCGAACACCAACATCGCAATTGCGATCCTAGCAGGGGTGTATACGGCTAAAATCGGAGAGCCCGATTTTATCATTATTATGGCATTCCACAGCCCGTCTTCAGAGGGCTCGAACCATACTCCGAGGTTTGACATCAAGGAATCATATCGAGGATTCTCCATGCTCAACCTCGAGGCAGTGTAAGTTGATGACCATCATGGAAAAGCAGGAAATTCCCAAAAGGCACGTGGTTAAAGCTGACCAAGTCTGTAATGAATAATACAAGTCCGTAACATGACATTAAAATAACAGCACCAACTGCATTTCTTTGTAATAATTACACATGTACTATTTTGGGATTTTTCCCTCTTATATAAAGGGGACCCTTGTCATTTTGTAACACACATGATATTCAATACAAGAACAAAAATATTCTCTGCCCTCTAACTCAAACATTCTCTGCCCTCTAACTCAAGCATTCTCTACAATTGTTCATTGATTTATTGCTTTCAATTCATAGTGTTCATTGATTGTTCTTAACTTATTGTTTATTGTTGATCATAAAGAGGCCATCTTTGAGGCCCATTAAGCTGTTAATATTTCATCGATCCCCCCCTGTCAAGCACTCAAGCTCGACCTCGAGACCCTGTTTCGGCCAGCTCGAGACCGCGTCTCATAACTGCTCGGTTTGCACAATTCCATTATCCTTTACCCTTATCTCATTTTTCTTAACTCTCAGTTAGCATCTATTGCCTAAACAACTAGTATTAGAATAACTCAAATATTTTTAGAACCACAAAATTAGATATAATTGTAATTACCATTTTCACGGTAAACAGTTGGCGCCCACTATGGAGCTAAAAATAATAGTGATTGTTTTAGTGCTGGTTTTCTAAAAATACAAGTTATTCTTTACACTTTTTCTTGTCCAATAACCTTCAATTTCAGGTTAGAAAATGTGTAACTCAGTAAATTCACATGAAAGCAACGGTCTTGAGGATCATGGAGAGAATGGTGCAGCTGCTTAAGGCGCCGGTGTACCACCGCAAAACACTAAAGGGGCACCAGTACAAATCCCCGTTGATGAAGCCTCACACAATGCTCAACATGTTGATGTAAGCTCTCATATAGACGGAAGTGGGCACGAAGGAGACCAACATGAAGCACAGAGAGACCCAGCTCAAAAGGAAAGAGAAGTTAGCCTTCATGTCACTTTTGAGATGTTGCAAGCACAATAAGTGGATATTGCTTAGCTACAAAGCCATCAAAAAATTCCAAGCAAAGCACCATCGGAAACGGATCCTCGAGTCGAACAGGCACAAGAAAGGTCGAGCAATAATGGGTCAGCAACCGACCCTGCTATTATGAAGATGATCGAGGACCTCGCAAAGAGGATTGAATCAGGCGAAAAGAAGATAGAAGCTAACAACAAAAGGTGGAGACCTATAACTCGAGGGTCGATCAGATCATGGGTGCACCCCTTATTCTGAAGGGTGTAGATTCAAAGAAGTTCGTGCAAAAGCCATTCCCATCAAGTGCGGCCCCGAGGCCTATCCCGAAGAAATTTAGAATGCTCGATCTCCCGAAGTACAATAGAACCTCGGACCCCAATAAGCACATTACTGGTTACACTTGTGCTGCGAAAGGGAAAGACTAAAAAGATGACGAGATTGAATCCATCTTATTAAAAAAAATTGGAGAAACGTTGTCCAAAGGGGCCATGATGTGGTATCATAACCTGTCCCCGAACTCGATAGATTCGTTTGCCATGATGGCAGACTCTTTTGTGAAGGTGCATGCTGGTGCCGTCACGGTCGCTACGAGGAATTCCGATGTTTTTAAAATAAAACAAAGAGAGAATGAGATGTTAAGGGAGTTCGTATCTTGCTTCCAGTTGGAACGAATCGAATTACCACCGGTTTCCGTTGAATTGGCAGTGCAAGCCTTCGCACAGAGCTTGAATGAATGAAGCTTGATAGCTTCAAAGCAGCTAAAGCAAAACATAATCGAGTATCTCGTAGTAGTTTGGGCGGACGTACACAACATGTATCAGTCAAAGATCAGAGTTGAGGATGAAAAATTGGAAGCCCCCTCGGGCTCAGTGTATCCCAGCAGGTTCTTAGCAAAGGAATCGAGGCTTCCAGAGAGACAGTCGAGGCCAAGAAAATAAAGGTATCAACCGTATATAGAAAATCGGAGGAATATCCTGAGCCGCAACTTACCTCGAAGTGATTGAAGGATGGATCGAGGCCAGAATCCTCGGGGACTCGTAAATAAAGTAGGGTTTGACAGGCACACATGGCCGGTAGAGGCACCCTAGCTATCTGAGTACAACTTCAACATCGATGTTTCAGACATCGTATCGGCCATAGGTAAAATTCAAGACACCAGGTGGCCAAGACCCACACTATCATATGCTTCGCAAAGGAACCCTAACTTGATATGCGAATATCATGGCACTCACGGTCATAGGACCGAGGATTGCAGACAGCTTTGAGAAGAGGTACCCCGACTGATCAGCAAAGGGAACCTTCGAGAGTTCCTCAGCAACCGAGCTAAAACCCAATTTCAGGAAAGAGAGGCGAACAGGAAAAATGAAACAAAAGAACCACATCACGTCATCCACATGATTATTGGAGGAGTCGACATCCCTCAGGGACCCATTTTTAAGCGAACCAAAGTATCCATCACCAGGGAAAAGCAAACTCGGAGCTACATACCTGAAGATGACCTCTCATTCAGCGAAGAGGACATAAAGACCTTGTCTCAACCTCATAATGACGAACTGGTAAATTCTTTTCTTTTGAATAAATTTCATGTTAAATGTGTGCTCGTGGATCCAGGTAGCTCGGCCAACATAATTAGGTCGAGAGTGGTAAAGCAATTTGGATTTCTCTACCAGATCGTACCCACCTCTCGAGTCCTCAATGGATTCAACATGGCGAGTGAGATAACGAAAAGGGAAATCATCCTCCCAGTCAACGTGGCCGGTACAATCCAAGATACCAAGTTTCATTTCATCGAAGGTGACATGAGATACAATGCTTTGCTTGGAAGGCCATGGATCCACAGTATGAGGGCAGTGCCATCAACCCTTCATCAAATGATGAAGTTTCCTATGAAGGATGGAGTAAAAACAGGGTACAGAGAGCAGCACGCAGCAAAAGATATGTTCACGGTGCACGATGTGGCACCGACACCGATTTCTTATACATCGGAGGGGCCAAAGAACAAGCAAACAGCCGAGTAGCAATCACAAACTACATCCTCGAACTAACGAATAAAGGACCGTGCCGCGTCCTCGGAACGATTAACTGAAGCATATCGAGGCTTGAACGCCACCACAATTAAGGTACAATCCTCTCCCCTTTTCCTTCATATTTTACACTAACCTATGTATAGGTGTTCGATGGAAAGGAATCAGAGCACCCTCCAGCTCGAAGGCTTTAGGTTTTAAAGCATGCGTTGTGCTCTTTTTCCCTCATATCAGATTTTATCCCAAATGGGTTTTACCGACGAGGTTTTTAACGAGGCAATATCCATATGCTACCTAAGGAGAAATCATCAAGTATTCAAGGCTTCTCTTCGATCAACGTCAAATACTTACGGGCATCCCCCTAGGAGATCACCTCTTCGAAGAAATTAAAATATGCCAAAGAGGGTCTCGACAGGAGAATGATGTACAGGACCAATTGGTCGAATGAACAGTGTCCATATAGAATTATCGAAACCTCGATGGTGAAAACATTTATACTTGTACCAAGTAATCGAAGGAGAATATTTTATCATCAAAAAACTTCGCGCTTCAAAGAAGTTTTCTATTTTCACAAGAAACGGCTCTAGGCCCAGAAATTTCCCAAATGCTTGAGGACTGACATCAAAAACTCGAAGCCATAAGACCTTAGGGTCGGCAAATTTGAGCTCATAAGCCCTCCATGAGGCACCAATGTAAGCCCTCCACGAGGCAATATCACCAATGTAAGCCCTCCATGAGAAAATATCACCAATGCAAGCCCTCAACGAGGCAACATTGAAAATTCGAGGCTGTAAGACCTCAGGGCCGACAACTTCGAGCTCATAAGCCCTCAATGAGGCAATATCGCATCTGTAAGACCTCAACAAGGCATGATCAAACTTTTAAGCCCTCAAACGAGGCAACGTCAAGTTTGTAAGACCTTAACAAGGCATGTTCAAATTCATGAGTCCTCCATGAGGCAATATCAACGATGTAAGACCTCTATGAGGCAACATCAAGTTTATAAGACCTCCATGAGGCAACATCAAGTTTATAAGACCTCAATGAGGCAACATAAAAAAGTTGGCTATTATCACAAGGAACGACTCCAAAGCCAAAAACTTTTGATGTCCCGGGGACAGTCCCCCCCATCGAGCCATCAAAAACTCGAAGACATAAGACCTTAAGGCCGACAACTTCGAGCTCATAAACCCTCCATGAGGCACCAATGTAAGCCCTCCATGAGGCAATATTAAAACTGTAAGACCTCAAGCAAGGCATGAATCGTAAGCCCTCCATGAGGCAACACCAAATCTGTAAGACCTCAATAAGGCATGCCTAAATTTGTAAGACCTTAAAATGGCATAATCCCGATAGTAAAGTCAAGGATATATTTTCGAACTTGTAAGACCCCTAAAAAGGCATACCCTCGATATAGACGCCGAGGCTACCTCACTCGGGGACTAAAAGGCTATGGCCAAATACAATGACTACAGTCATAAGGCTCCGGCCAAACTAACACGACTCGGAGACGTCCGACCGTCACCATAAAATCACATGCCTTCAAATACTTTGGAAAGAATCGATTAATCAGGCTACCCTCGGCACAAGAAAAAGAGCTTCGATCACATCAGATCCAAACAGTGAAAAGGCTTCGAAACAATCATCCTTTGAGCGAAACCTCCCGAGGTGCTCATTTATCATCGTATAACGGCTCATATTCGAGGTTCTTTCGAGCCGTCGAAGAGTCGGACGAACACAAAAACTTCAAAAAGTCTTTAACGAGGGAAAACTATAGCCATATTTGAGGTCGTACCGACCCAATGCGTAAGAGCATAAGCGCCAGCCACACTAAAGGTCGTACGACCCAATGCGTAAGAGCCTAAGCGCCAGCCACACTAAAGGTCGTATCGACCCAATGCGTAAGAGCCTAAGCGCCAGACACACTAAAGGTCGTACAGACCCAACGCGTAAGAGCCTAAGCTCCAGCCATATTAAAGGTCATACTGACCGTATGCGTAAGAGCCTAAACGCCAGCCTAAAGAGCTTCAGAGTTGATTTAAAAAACCTAAGGGTCGATGAGCTCATGTTGAAACCCGACTCGAGGACTAAGCCCTAAACGGTTAACTAAAACGCCTAAGGGACAATGCGTAAGAGCCCACGGGCCAGCCTAAAAAGCCTCGGGGAAAATTTATAACCCCAAGGGTTTCATTTCAAAGTCCAATTTATCGGGCTAATTATTGACAAACATCGAAATTCAAAACAAAAGAAAGACAGACATAAGAAAACTGGAAATACCAAATGATTTTTTATATATATGTATTACAAATATACATTTACAACTCTCCCATCAGGAGTTTTATACAAAGGACAAGAAAGAAATATCTAGTGTACTCTCGGGACCAGCTCCTTCGACGACCCCTCGGACCTGCTCCCCCGGTGGCCTTCAAATATCTGCATCGGCACCAGAAGAAAGGAAAAACTTGGCGTCGATCTCATCCACCTTGGCCTGATTTATCTCCTCCGAGAGATCAAAACCCCTAGCATGAATCTCTTCGAGCGTCTCCCTCTGAGATCTGCATCGGGCATACTCATTGCCCCTCCTCTCTCTGTCAAAGGCTCCCCTCAGCTCAGCCCGAGCATCAGCAGTATCTTTTAAATAAAAGACCACTTTCTTATCGGCCTTTGCTCGAACTTCTTCAGCTTCAGCCAAGGCATCCACAACTTCAGCCTTCATCTTCGAAAGATCAGTCTCGAGCTTGGCAATCCTGCCCATCTGAATCGAGCTACTTTCTCAAGCATTGCGGAGTTGTACCTCGAGGGCAGAATCCTTAGCCAAAGCATTCCTTTGGGCCGCAACATGAACACCTACCTGCGCCTTCTACGCATTGCATTCGAAATTGACCTGTCCGACTTCGCCCCGAAGGCATTCCAACGCCTCCATTTTTCTCTGCAATTGAAACACCGAAACATTAGTTTTCAAAGACGAGAAAGGAATCACGTACTCCCGCAAGATAAGGATTACCTGTTGCTAGATATTGCCATCGTAGCATCGACTCCGATTCATCTCCGATCGAAGATATATCAACTCTCGTTTCTTATTATTACAAAGAAGCCTAAGATATTTCTCCTTGACCAAGGCTTCCCGCAACTTGGCCTCACAGCGAAGCAACTCGAACTTGAGCTTGTCAAAAGCCTATGAAAAAGAAGCTTCAGTTCAAAAGATGAAAATACAAAGCTGAAAAACCAACAAAGTCAACCAAAACTCACCACGAAACAGAGCCGCTGAGCCTGCTCAAAAGTTGATTTAGGCGACCCTTGGCCCCGAACATCCCTCGAAGTACCTTCGAGGGGGGAAGCAGACGGTGGTAAAGGACTCTTGCTCCTTCCCTCTCGTGGAACCTCTCCCTCGAGGCTATAGGTCTCAGGCCCAGCAGGTTCGGCCACCTCGGGAGGCCCCTGGTTTGAGCCATCAATGCAGAACCATCCTCCCTAGGAGTACTGATGTCCACAAAATAACCGACGTATATAAGGTCCTCTTCAGCGGCGGCATCTTCTTTGTGCCCCCGTGCAGGCCCTGCCTTGTTATGAATGTCCTCATCCTTCTCCCTCGGCTCCGAAGCAGACGGTCCTTCCCCCTCCTGAGGGGGTACGATCTCATCTCAGAGAATCCACTAACGCCTGCAGTGATGGATTTAATACACATAAAGGAAAGCATTCCTCAAAGGGAAATCACATGACATATGCAGTGGTGATTTGCTTTCCATATGCCCTTCGACAGATCTCGCCACTTGCATTCATCATAGGACAAGGAAGCTGCCAGCCTCCGAGTCCAGACTGTAAGATCGGGGATCTCTTCCGGCATCCACGGGACCGCTGAGAAAGAGAAAAAAGAGAATCGAGAGCAAAGGGCACTAAGGTACATGAACTCTACAGGAATGATGTCGATGGTCCTCACTCGGACAAATCGACTCATCCATCCTCGGTTCCGATCCTCATCGTCACTGGCAATAAAAGGCTTGGTGGATCGGTGACGTAACACAATGAGGCCTCGACAATGGAGGGGCCGATATAATCTGATAAGGTGGCTAAGGGTAAACTCGAGCTCAGCCTTTTAAGTGAAGAACCTTATCATCAGCACTATCCTCCAGAAGGACGGATAAATCTGAGCCAAACTGACTTGATACCTTTTACAGAATTCGAGCACAAGGAGATCGAGGGGGCCCAATTAAATGGGTACGTGTACACATTCAGGAATCCCTCTTCGTGGGCCATAATATTCTCTTCTCTGGAAGGTATCTGCAGCATCACATTTTCTCCCCATCCACAATCTCTCCTCACGGCCTCGAGGTGATTCTCCTCTACCGATCGAATAAACCTCGACGCATGCTTTCGATGGCCCGGAGCATCGAAGGGTTTATCTAGGGAAAAGTCTTTCTTCAAAGCAAAATAACTCGAGGTTAACTCGCCATACGCCGGCGATGTACCACCGGCCGGGCTGGAAGCAGAGGTAGAGCTTCCCTCTTCTTGGCGAGCGGATTTGGGCACGGCAACCATAACTATTTGAATAAGGATAAAGAGGAAGAAAGCTCAAGCAAAAGCTCTGAACTAAAGAAATAGAAAAACTAAGAGAATGAAGGGAACTTTTAGGAGAAAACTAGTTTTGCAAGCTGCAAAACCTAAACTGAAGAAGAAGCGAGCATATATAATGAACAAACGACGACTATTCATCTACTTTAAGGACCAATTAATTCTAACAAAGTCGCTATAAATTTTGGGGAAGTGTATCGGCGGGGCCACCTCGGTCACTTCACGGTCATGTCATATGAATGATGCTATCATACAGCGTTCGAGGGATCGAAACCCCCATACCAACCTAGCCTCGAGAAGGTGTCCAATCTCGAGGATCTCTGTTACTGCAAGCATGGGCTCCAAAGAGCTAACTTCAAAGCTCGAAGGTCGAGTTAAAACATTGTAGGGTAAAGTTTGAAGATACAAAACGAAGAGATATTTTGCATTCCAAAAAATATATTTACAAGGGTATTTTAAAAAGCTCCCCCGAGGATCCCATGTACAAAAAAGAAAAAAGCAAAAATAGTAAGTAAGTCTACTCTTCACCTTCACTACTGCCCGAGTCGCTTCCAGAGCCCTCATCCGAAGTAGTTGAGATTGCTGATTCTTCCTCCAAAGCCCTGGCTTCTTCAATCTCGGCAGAGAGATCGATACCTTTACTCGCTTCCTCGAAGGCTTGCCTCCTAGCTTGCAGGAAAGCATGAGCAACAACTTGAGCCAATTTTAGCTCATCCTTTTCAGATATCTCCCTAGCCCGATCATTTGCGGCGGCAACATCCCTTTTGTATGAAGAAACAAATTCATCGGCCTCAGACTTGGCCACGGATAATGCAGCAGCCTCCTCTTGAGCACCTCGAAGAAGGCCCTGAGTCGAGAATAGCTCTTCCCGAAGTAGGTCCCTCTCCGAGGCCACGACATCATTCAGCCGCGTCAGCTTGAGGTTCCCGAAGCTGCCCCACTAAGACATCCTTTTTCCTAATCTTCAAATACAGAAGACAAGCTAATTAGTGCCAATTGTGGAAGTAGAAGACAAGTTCATGGGTACCAGATTACCTGCTTGATGAAGTCGTCCCTCTCTTGGAACGCTCTCTCTGAGCGTGCCCAGAGGTCGACCAACACCTCCTCTTTTCGGGCATGTAGAGCTTTCAGCTTGTTTAGCTCCGATGTAAGCATCTCGAGCTCCTTCACGGAAAGTCAGCTCATCATGTAGATTGAAGAAATCTTGGTCAAATAACTTCTTGACCTACAACACAAAAGAAGAGAGTTAGAAAAAAAAGAGTAAAAACTTGAAGAACAAATAGTATGTCAAAAAGATCACCTACTTTTGAAGCTTATCTGCCTCCTCGAGAGCGATGGGGGCATCGAGATTGGTTTCCTCCTCGACACCGGTGAAATAATATCTGAACGCATCATCCTCTCCCTGAGAGGTCCCCACATTGGCAGCACCCTTGTTCTTGGCGTCCCTTATCTCCCCTGGAGAAAATGACGGGCCCAATTGAAAGCCGCATACGGCATCAATTCGCATCAGGACTTCTTCTCGGCCCCGAAGAATTTTAGAATCGGGCCCTCCGAACTCGCCAACACGGACTTTACCATGTCCAACGAGTGGCTCAAGGACTGCGCCCGTATCATCTTCAAAGGTCTCATCAGCACAAGGTGGGCCCGCTTCAGCCACCTCCGACTCAGCAGCCTTCTGCACAAAGGGCAGGTATCATCATCTTCTTCCTTGGCAAGCAGGATCTCAATGGCCATCGAGGTTAGGACCGTAACATTGATCTTGGGCTTCCGAGCCTTTGTCTTCGTGTACTTCAGAGACTCCGTAGGCGTCTCCCTCTTCTTCTTCTTATCCTTGGAGATTTTCGAAGCCTCTTCTTCACTAGGAGGAGACGGTCTGATTGACACGCCTTCTCCGAGGTCTGCACAGGTATGGTGTGTCAAACTTACCTCTATAAAGAATACTTACAAAGGATGTGGAAATAAAGGAAATATAAGCATACCGTGGTTTTTGGTTTGCCACCGCGTCTTGGCCAAATCACGGCAAACACGCTTGCTAGATGGAAAAGCGGAGTCTAAGCATTTGATCCATCCCTGGAGGTCCTGGATTGCTCCAAGGAACCAAACGGTGGCTACGCAATCAAAGGAAAATCAATAAAATAAGAAAGAGGTCAAATCGGAAGAAGAAAAAAGAGGTGATGAAACATACTCGATGTGGAGATACTTACGCTTCATGTTTCATTCCTTCGAGAATGGCATTCTATCAGCAGGGATGAGGTTTGAGGTTCTGCATCTAGCAAACCAGCTCATCCATCCCCGGTCTTTGTCCTCATCGATGCAAAAAAAGAACGCCTTGGCAGATCAACGATGTAGCTTGATTAAACCCCCTCGGAAGAGATGAGGGCTATACAATCTGATCAAATGATCGAGGGTGGAAGTCATTCCCTCGACCATGTTGGAGATATCTCGAATCATGTAGACAATCCTCCAGAAAGAAGGATAAATTTGACCGAGTGTCACTCGGTGTTGACGATAGAAGTCGAGAATCACTGGATCTATCGGTGGAGAAGAAGAATCTACGGGGCCTAGAGTGAACGGATACACATATACGCTAAGGAAGCCAACTTTATGTGTTACTATGCTATCCTCAGCTTTGGAGGTTTCCACTTGCGCTGCCTCCCCTCAATGGAAGTCTATATTTACTCTCTTTGTATCGGTCACCAAACTTATGTACCGATACATGGGCTCACATCGGCCCAATGTAGAAGGGGGTTTCTCGATGGTAAGATCGGAGATAATGTCAAAGGGACCAGGAATGCACTGCTCGATACTCGGAGGAATTTTTGCCCTTAGACGTGCATGATGAAGGAGTGGCTCCCTCTTTTTGAGGTATCTTTTTGGAGTTTTTTCCATAATTGTAACTGAGTTTCAAAGAAAGAAGATGAAGAAGAAAGAGCAGAAAGAGGATAAAAGTAGAAAACTACTAGCTAAAATTTGAAGACTTGAAGATATTGTAAAAGTGTGAAAGGAAAACAATTGAAGTATTTATAGAAGCCATTTGGGCATGTTTGAGAAGCAGAAAGATCGAACCAATAGCAATTCGTGGGCTTCTCGAGAATCGTGCTGACAGCGACCTCTGCGCAGCCTTTATGTCACATCATTTAATGTTCTGACGAGGTTGACGTCATAATGAGGATATAGACGGGGAAATAATTCAAGACCGTTTATTGTCAGTTCATTCTAATAAATGGGGGGACTATCTGTATATGGCTAAAATCGAAGAGCCCGATTTTATGACCATTATGGCATTCCATAGCTCGTCTTCAGAGGACTCGAAGCACAGTTCGAGGTTTGAAATCTAGGAGGCATATTGAGGATTCTCCACACTCAACCTTAGGGCGGTGTAAGTCGATGACCATCATGGAAAATAGGGAAATTCCCAAAAGGCACGTGGTTAAAGATGACCAAGTCTACAAAGAATAGTACAAATCCGTACCATGACATTAAAATAGTTATACCAGCCGCATTTCTTTGTAATAATTACACATGTACTATGTTGGGATTTAACCCTCTTAAATAAAGGGGACACTTGTCATTTTGTAACAAACATGATATTCAATACAAGAACAAGAACATTCTCTGTTCTCTAACTCAAACATTCTCTACAATTGTTCCATTGATTTGTTGCTTTCAATTCATAGTGTTCATTGATTGTTCTTCACTTATGCTTATTTTTGATCATAAAGAGGCCATATTTGAGGCCCATTAAGCTGTTAATATTTCATTGATCGCCCTCTATCAAGCACTCGAGCTCGACCTCGAGACCCTGTTACGGCCAGCTCGAGACCCCGTCTCGTAACTGCTCGGTTTGCACAATTCCATTATCATTCACCCTTATCTCATTTTTCTTACCTCTCACTTAGCATCTATTTCCTAAAAAACTAATATTAGAATAAATCACATATTTTTAGAACCACAAAATCAGATATAATTATAATTACCATTTTCACGGTAAGCAAGGGGGTTTCAGGTGTTGCAATTGTGATAATTGGATCGCAATTGCGAAGAGTGGTTTCATTTGCGCGAATTCCTTCTCAATTGTGATGGTTCAGATTTGCGAACCTAGTATTGCAATTGTGACATTTGCAACTAATCAAAAGGGTTGGGAGTCAAGATTTTATCTCATTTTCTCCCATCTTAGAACTGTAGACTCAGCAGGAGGCGATTTAGATAGGAGATTTTCATCTACAAATATTGGGCAAGAAATTTAATCAATTTCCAATTGTATTTCATGATTATATCTCATATTTAGCATCAAATTTATGAGAATTAAAGAAGAAAATTAGAAAATTTTGTCAAGTTTTGAAAATGAAGAATTAAGTTTGAAAGTCGATTTGGATTCAGATTTGAAAACAAGACACATATATGGACTCGTGGGGTTACAGGTAGTCGAAATCTACCTTTTCACGCAGGTTTTTACCGGGCTAGCCCGTGTTGACTTTTTTTTATTTTGGGAATTTTGTAAAGATCAAAGCTTTATCTATTGTAATGTTTTTCCCATAGCATTTTTTGATGATATTAAGTCACTTATGGATCTAAGCCTGTGGAGGAGAATTTTATGGGAAAAGCTATTTCCGAGGGTTGAGCTGGCCTAGTTGAGATAAGTATCTTGCCTAACTTTGTGTGGGGAACTACCCCTTAGGACTTGGGTTAATTGTGCTACTTGTGTTATGTGAAAGCCGTGTACGCAAGGCGACAAGTGGGTACACGGGCTTTATGTGGTATTTGACTTGTTTATGTTATTTTGACTTTTTCCATGCCTTAATTGAATTGTCATAACATGTCATATCCCTCATTGTTAATCTACTCTTACAAGTGTTAATCTACCCTTGCATGCTTTATTTGACTTTGTTAACACTTGTTCTACCTCTTACTTATTATTTTTCTCTTACATTCTCTAATTGACACTACTACCTTTGTTATAGTCTTGTTACCTCTTAAATTGTTAAATTAGTTTTACTTGAAGTTGTTAGTTCGTGGAATATCTTCTTGTTGAGTTATTGGTGTTGAAGTTGTAAAAGCCGACATCACATTGAAGTGAAGTTGTTAATTGTCGAGATATATTTCTTATTAAGAAATTCACATTCATTTTTGTTATTCTTGATATTCTTGTATACATTGTGGTTGAGTCATGGGCTATTTGTTGTGGAAACATTGGAATTGTCGATTCTTTTGGCAAGTTGTGGCATATGGGCGCTTGTTGTATGAGTTGTTGTGTTGTGATATTGATACACATGCGGTGATACAAGGCTAGGGGTTGAAACATATGTGGTGATAAAAGATGGGCTTGATATGCTTGTTGACAATAGGGGAACTACTTGAAGCCACACAGTGATATAAAGTGGGCTAAAATGCATCTAACTATTTCGTGAAAAATGATTTTCAAAACTAAATGTAAGGTTCACGCAGTTGTATAAGGAAAGATTATGATTGAAATTGTGAAATGTGAAAACGAGGCAGTACCTCAGTTGTGATTATTGTTCTGCATTTCATATTGAAAATATTTATCGGTTGAACACTTGTTGTTGCCTTTTATTATACCTTGTCCCACAAATTTTGTCTGTATTTGATTATTTGTGGTCCTCATTATGTGTTTCCTTCTTGTTGTCTTTTTGCTTTGAATTTTGTCATTAGTTTATGTTACTGAACTACTTTGTTATCATTCAGTTCTCCGCTTTTTATTATTTCGCATCATTATATTTTTTCCGTTTATCTTATCCTAGTAGGTGTCTTTACCTAGACTCATCTTTAATCTACCGAGGTTAGGCTTGATGTTTACTGGGTATAGCTGTGGTGTACTCATACTACGCATTTGCACATCTTTTGTGCAGATCCAGGTACGTCTACCCGTGTTGGACGCTAGTGATTGACCAATTAGCTGCCTTCTGGAGACTCAAGGTATACCTTCTCAATGTCCGTAGGCCTCAGTGTCACCTTCCTTTATCTTCTCATCACTGTTATTTCCTTTATCAGACAATGTTGTAATAGAGGCTTTAGAATATTTTGTAGAGATTATGATTAGTTCAACTACTTCTGGGAATTATGTTGTTGGTGTTCTACTTTGGGAATTAATGTGAGCTGATTGATTTTATTTTAGTATCTGAATTTTGTTATTTCTATTAAGTTATTATTAAATGTTAGGCTTACCTATTTTTAGATACTAGGTACCATCACAATCCTGAGGTGGAAAATCAGGGCTGTGAGAAGTTGGTATCAGAGCTCTAGGTTCATAGGTGTTACAAGTCATAAGCAAGTTTAGTAGATTCTTGCAGATTGGTACGGAGATGTCTGTACTTATCTTCACAAGGATATGGAACTTTAGGAAAATTCCACTTCCTTGATTCCTTATCGTGCGAGTTGGTTGACTTTGAAATCTTAATCTTTGTCATTCTATTCTCTCATAGATGGTGAGGACACGAACTACAGGATCTGACGATCAGACACCTGCACCCCCTACTAGAGTCACGAGTGGCGAGGACGAGAAGGGGCACGTGGTGCAGCTAGAGCACCTACCTGAGCAGCGACTAAGGAGCCGCCAATATCTTAGGTTAGGGTACAGGCACTTGAGGCACCTGTTGTCACCCATACACTTCAAGAGACCCTATCTCAGTTTATGAGCATGTTTGACGCTCTGGCTCAGGCATGTTTGATTCCCCTCGCACCAGCTACATCTCAGGCCCGAGGAGGAGCCAAAACTCCCGCAGACCATACTTCAGAGCAGCGGGTCCAGGTTGATCAGGTCACAGGAGCTATGTTAGTGCAACCTGTTGTTCCTGTTTAGTCCGAGGTTAGGGCATTGGCATCTTAGGAGAAGCAGCTAAGACTTGACAGGTTCAAGAAGTATCATCCTCCTACTTATAGTGGCCTAGCTAAAGAGAATGCGTAGGGTATTCTAGAGAAGTGCCTCCATATTCTCCGCACCATCAGCATTGTGGAGATGAGCGGAGTTGGTTTTACTACGTACCAACTGTCAGGAGCAGCATTTTAGTGTTGGCAGTCTTATGAGGAGCGTAGCCAAGCCGATGTAGCTTCACTCACATGGGCGGCTCAGTTTTCAGAGATGTTCTTGATGGAATTTGTTCCCCAAACCCTTCGGAATGCATGGTGCACCAAGTTTGAGCAGCTGCACGGGGGACTATGACAATGTCAAAGTATGCTATCACTTTTAGTGAGTTGTCCCGACATGTACATGCCTTCGTTTCTATAGTCAGAGAGTGAGCTCGTAGATTTATCGAGGGGCTCAACTATGGTATAAGATTCAACATGGCTTGAGAGTTGGAGATAGATACTCCATATAAGTAGGTGGTAGAGATCGCGAGGAGGTTAGAGGGTATGCAGGTCCGTGAGAGAGAGGACAGGAAGGCCAAGAGGCCTCGAGATTCTAGAGGATATAGTGGTGCCCGTGCCCCAACTACCGCCAGTCATGGTAGGGTCTATGTTAGCATCCAGTTCCTTCAGCACTTCAAGATTCTAGTGGTGCTCTGGCTATATCGAGGTCTCAGGTTGCCCATTTTTCTCCACTATCCAGTTCACCTCCTACACGAGGTGCCTTCAATAGTTAGTCTAGCCGACTAGGACCAAGTCAACTTCAGCAGCCATGCCCACTGAGAGCTTGCTTTGAGTGTGTCAACACCAAACAAATGGTGAGGGACTACCCTAAACTCAGGAGGGGTGCACCTCAACAGAATACATAGGCTCCACGAATTCCATATGGCCCATAGACTTCACAGCCCACGGTTGTTGCTCCAGTTACTGATCCACTTGTACAACCTAGCTAGGGGTGGGGGTCAGGCGGGTAGAGGTCTCCCAAGAGGGGGAGGCCGGGACAAATTCTATTCTTTTCCGGGTAGGACAGAGGCGGTTGCTTCTGATGCTGTCATCACAGGTATGGTTCTGGTTTGTCATAGGGATGGCTCAACTTTTTTTGATTTGAGATCCACTTATTCACATGTGTCATCTTACTTTGCTCCGTATTTTGATATATCTCGTGATTCTTTGAGTTCTCCTATATATGTGTCCATGCATGTGGGAGATCCTATTATTGTGGACGTGTGTGCTTTAGTCGTGCTTAGTTGTTATTGGTGTTTTTGAAACCAGAGTTGATCTATTGTTACTCAATATGGTAGACTTTGATGTAATCTTGGGCATGGACTGGTTGTCCCCCTATCATGCTATTCTGGATTGTCACGCCAAGACTCTGACAATAGCTATGGCAGGTTTGACGCAATTGGAGTGGAGAGGTACATTGGATCATATTCTTAGCGGGGTTGTGTCCTTTCTTAAGGCACAACAGATTGTTAAGAAGGGGTGTGACGCATATTTAGTCCTTGTGAGGGATGTGAGGGATATGAGTGCTGATACTCCAACCGTTGAGTCAAGTTTGGTAGTGAGAGATTTCCTTGATGTGTTCCCAGCAGACCTTGCATGCCGCCGGATAGATTTATCGTCTTTGGTGTTGACTTAACACCAGGAACTCAACTCATTTCTATTCCACCATATTGTATGGCGATAGTAGAGTTGCAGGAGTTAAAGGAGCAATTGCAAATGTTGCTTGATAAAGGTTTCATCCGGCCTAGTGTGTTGCCTTGGGGTGCTCCAGTTCTATTTGTAAAGAATAAGTATAGTTGTATGTAGATGTGTATTGATAATTGGTTGTTGAACAAGGTTACAGTGAAAAACAAGTATCTATTACTGCACATTGATGACTTATTTGATTAGCTGTCGGGTGCTAGGGTGTTCTGAGAGATTGTTTTGAGGTTAGGGTATCATCAGCTGAAGATTCAGGATCTGAATATTCTGAAGATTGCTTTCAGGACTCGGTATGGTCCCTACAAGTTTCTTATGATGTCATTTGGGCTGACCAATGTCTCTACAACATTTATGCACTTGATAAACAGTGTATTCCATCCATATCGTGATTTAATTTTCATTGTGTTTATTGATGACATCGTGGTGTACTCCCACAACCGGAAGGATCTGCATAGCATTTGAGGATCGTGCTCCAGACCTTGAGAGAGAAGAAGTTATATGCAAAATTCTCAAAGTGTGAATTCTAGCTTGATTCAGTGGCATTTTTGGGTCATCTGGTGTCGAGTGAAGGGATCAAGGTAGATATGAAGAAGATTGAAGCAGTTTATAGTTGGCCTAGACTGTCTTCAACTACTGAGATTCGGAGTTTTCTTGGTTTCTCTTCTATTACTACACCTATGACTAGATTGACCTAGAAGGGTGATCCTTTCAGATGGTTTGAGGAGTGTCAGGCAAGCTTTCAAACGTTCAAGATTGCTTTTACTACGACAACAGTGTTGGTATTGCCTACTGACTCATGGTGTTACACTATGTACGGTGATGCATATCGTATTGGGCTTGGCGCGATGGTGATATAAGACAGTAAGGTGATTGCCTACGCGTCTCGGTAGATGAAGGTTCATGAGAACAATTATCCGGTCCACGACTTGGAATTAGCCGCTATTGTTCACGCATTGGAGGCATTATCTGTATGGTGTCCCATGTGAGGTCTATGCCGACCACTGAAGTCTCCAGCATCTGTTCAAGCAGAAAGATCTTAACTTGCTGGAGCAAAGATGGTTATAGTTTCTAAAAGACTATCATATCATTATTTATATCATCCCAGGAAGACCAACATGGTGGCCGATGCCTTGAATAGAAAGGTGGAGAGTTTGGGCAGTTTAACATATCTACCGGCAGCAAAGAGGCCATTAGCCCTGGATGTTTGGGCCTTGGATAATCAATTTGATAGATTGGATGTTTTGGATCCCACCTGGGTTCTTGGTTGTGGTGTTTCTCAGTCTTCCTTATATGAGTGCATCAGAGAGCGCCAGTATGATGACCCCAATTTGCTTGTCCTTAAGGACACAGTATAGCACGTTGATTCCAAGGAGTTTCTATTGGAGATAACGAGGTGTTGCGGATGTAGGGACATATATGTGTGACTAATATGGATAGGCTACGTAAGTTAATTCTTGAGAAGGCCCATAGTTCGCGGTATTCCATTCATCTAGGGGCCGCTATGATTTTGAGGCAACATTACTGGTGGAGAAGAATGAAGAAATATATAGTGCAGTATGTGGCTCGAATCCTAAACTATGAGCATGTGAAGTACGAGACTTGACATTCCCTAGTTGAAATGGGAGCGTATTACCATGGATTACTTTGAAGAAATTTGATGCAATATGGGTGATTGTTGTAATGCCCCGAATTCCCACCATCGGGCCGTGATGGCGTCTAACGTTGAACCCACTAGACAAGCCAACGTGTATAGATAAACTAGCATATTAACATCAATTTAATAGGATAAACTAAACGGTTCACAATTTAACAGCGGAAATAAATATGGTTTCAAGCTAAATAAGGACAACCTAATACAACAACGCGTAAATTTTCCCAAAACATGGAGTCACAAACTCACGAACTGTCTATAAGAGTGCTAAATACAAGTCTGAAAAGAGAATACATAACTGTCTCTTGAACTAGAAAAAAAAACAAGACAGAAGTGAAGACAAAGGGATGGAAGAGACGCCAAGGCCCACGAACGCCAGCGGGTATACCTTGAAGCCTCTATGATAAGCTGGAAGACACTCCCACTAATGATGTCCTCCGGGTCCGGCTGCGTAATCCGCACAACATAAAGAAGTGCAGGCGTAGCATCAGTACAACCGACCCATGTACTGAGTAAGTGCCGAGCCTAACCTCGGCGAAGCAATGGCGAGGCTAAGACACGACAACAAAGTGTAACTGTGCAGTTCAATAGTATAGTAGAAACTAAACAAGAATACAATTACGGGGAGAACATGCTGGGGGTAAGAGATAGAAAATACTGAAATGACAGAAATGAAAACAACAGTCAGAAATATATGAAAATAATAACGGGAAATGACAACACAGGTTAAACAGTTAAAGATGCGGAACGGCATGTCCCCTCGTGCAAAATAATAATATAAAACATGGCACAGAATGTCCCCTCGTGCATAATAAATATAAACATGGCACGGAATGTCCCCTCGTGCATAATAAATATAAACATGGCACGGAATGTCCCATCGTGCATAATAAATATAAACATGGCACATCACCCTGCGTGATTTAACACACTTCCTCACCCAAACAACAATCACAAACAAGGGCAAGGAAATAAACAGAGTAAAAATAAAAATCCCGGCAAGGGAACATCAATTAAACAATTAAATCCCGACAAGGGAACTATACAACGATGACCCGGCAAGGGTACATTTCAATAACTCTTTCTATTTCTTTCACTTTCATTTCCATAATTTATTCTATTACTCGAGCCAATGCTCCAAAGGGTGTAATTATCTCATTTTCCTTCATCATTCGTTTCACAATTTGAGCCAATACTCCAAGGATGAAATTACCTCATATCTCTTCATTAATTCATTTTACAATTTGAGCCAATGCTCAAAAGATGTAATTATCTCATATATTAATTTGAGCCAATGCTCCAAAGATGTTTAAAGATTACAATTCCCTTCACATGCCCTTTACAATGTATATAAATCCTCAAGTAGGCATAGAAATTACAACAAAGTCAGAATATTCAAAATATAGGGACTCACGGTCATGCTAGAAACTAATGTATAGATACTCGTCGCCATGCCTATACATCATATTTGACAATTAGAAAATAGAAAATAATACTCAACTCCTATTCCCTCAAGCTAAGGTTAGACCAACCACTTACCTCGGGTCCAAAGTATAGCAATCAACCATCTAACACCGCCTTTCCTTTAGAATTCGACTCCGGAATGGTATTATCCAGACATAATCAACTCAAGTATATCAATAAAGATTCAATGATTCAATTACATGGACTAATTATCCATTTCCTAGCATTCTTCAAAAGTTATCAAAATTCGACCCCCGGCCCGCTCGCTCGGATTCTTGAAATTCTCGAAGGGAACAGTCACCCAAAGCCCAAGGATCATAAATATATGATTTTTACTTGATTTCATGGCCAATTCAANCATTTCCTAGCATTCTTCCAAAATTATCAAAATTCGACCCCGGGCCCGCTCGCTCGGATTCTTGAAATTCTCGAAGGGAACACTCACCCAAAGCCTAAGGATCATAAATATACGATTTTTACTTGATTTCATGGCCAATTCAAAGAAAATTCTAAAGTGATCACAAGTTCTAGGTTACTACCCAATTTCTTGAATTTTTCCACTAGTTTATGTAGTTAATTAGGCTAGGATGCATGCATGAAACAAATTTCAAGGTGGAATTCACTTACCTTATGAGACCTGGTTGATAGCTCTTAAAAATGGAGGAAATCGCCTAAGGAAGAAGATGGAAAATGAGAAAAATGGGTTTAAAACCCGTTTTTAAAACTCACCACCTGAATAGTGAACTCATACTTGCGGCTCTAGGGACCGCACCTGTGGTCTCGCACTTGCGAGAAGAATCTCGCACCTGCAGAATTGGGCTAGGGGGTCTGGGATCGCATCTGCGAAATGGAGACCGCACCTGCGGTTTCACACCTGCGAGAAGTGCTCCGCACCTGTGATGGCTGGACAGGCCACTGGTGATCGCACCTGCAATGCCTAGGACTGCACCTGCGGTCAAGCACCTGCGATGCTGGGCAACCGCACCTGCGGTCACACCAGAGCAGGTGCACCAACAACCTTGTTTGCTGGTTTTTAGCCCCGTTAGGTTCCCGGAAGGCACCTGGGCCCACCCGAGCCCTAGTCCAAATATACCAACGAGTCCCAAATCATATTACGGACTCGCTCAAGCCTTCGAAACACTCAAAACAACGCTAAAACTCGAAATCACACCCCCAAACCTCAAGAACCAAACTTAGGAATTTTAAGGTTTCTAAACTTCGCTAACAACGTGTCGAACTGACCTATACAACTCGAAATGATACCAAATTTCACAGATAACTCCCACAACATCCTACGAACTTATCCGTGCGATCAAATCGTTAGAACAACACCATATACATCGAATTAGGCCTCAAAATCCATGACTTCTATCAAATTTCATAAAATATCAAAATTTCCATTTTAAGTCCGAAACCCGTCAAACGAAATTTGATTTCAACCAAACTTCACAAAAAGTGCTTAAACCATATATATGACCTGTACCGCGCGCCGGAACCAAAATACGGGCCCGATACCATCACTTTCTAGTCAGATTTCATTTTCAATTTCCTTAAATATTTTAAGAAAAGTTTTTTACTCAAAATTTCATTTCTCGGGCTTGGGACCTCGGATTTCGATTCCGGGCATACGCCCAAGTCTCAGATTTTCCTACGGAACCTTCGGGACCGTCAAATCATGGGTCCGGACCCCTTTACCCAAAATGTTGACCGAAGTCAAATTTATTCATTTTAATATCAAATCTTAGCATTTTCTTCACAGAATTTCATATTTAAACTGTCCGGGTACGCGCCCGGACTGTGCACGTGAATCGAGGCAACTACAAATGAGGTTTTCAAGGCCTCGGGAGTACGGAATGGGTAATAAAGTAGGTGATGACCCTTTGGGTCGTCACATTCTCCACCTCTAAAACAACCGTTCGTCCTCGAACGGACAGAAGAAAGAAGTACCTGAGTTAGGAAATAAATGAGGGTAACGGCTCCACATCTCGGACATGGACTCCCAGGTCGATGCCTCTGGAGGCTGAACTTTCCACTGAACACGAACAAAAGGGAAACTCTTGGATCTCAATTGACGAATCTTCCGGTCTGGAATAGCTACTGGCTCCTCCTCATAAGATAAGTCCTTGTCCAGCTGGACAGTGCTTAAATCTAACACGTGGGCTGGATCGCCGTGATACCTCCGAAGCATGGACACATGAAAAACTGGATGTACGGCTAATAAGCTAGGTGGCAATGCAAGTCTATAAGCCACCTCTCCCACTCGATCAAGAATCTCAAACGGACCAATGAACCTAGGACTAAGCTTGACCTTATTCCCAAATCTCATCACGTCCTTCATAGGCGACACTCGGAGTAATACTCGCTCACCAACCATGAAAGCAACATGTCGAACCTTACGATCTGCATACTCTTTTTCCTCGACTGAGCTGTACGAAGCCTATCCTGAATGATCCTAACCTTGTCCAAGGCCTCTTGAACCAAATCTGTACCCAACAACCGAGCCTCTCCCGGCTCAAACCATCCAACCGGAGATCGACACCGCCTCCCATATAAAACCTCATAAGGAGCCATCTGGATACTCGAATGGTAGTTGTTTTTGTGGGCAAACTCTGCTAAAGGCAAGAACTGATCCCATGATCCTCCAAAGTCAATAACACAAGCTCGGATCATATCCTCTAATATCTGAATAGTCCGCTCGAACTGTCCATCCGTTTGAGGATGAAATGCTGTGCTCAACTCCATCTGGATGCCTAACTCTCGCTGAACTGCTCTCCAGAAACGTGAGGTAAACTTCGCCGGTCCAAAATGATAGATACCGGCACACCATGAAGGCGAACAATCTCCCAGACATAGATCTCAAATAACCTCTCGGATGAATAGGAAACTGACACAAGAATGAAATGCGCTAACTTGGTCAGCCTATCAACAACGACCCAAAATGCATCAAACTTCTTCCGGGTCAACGGAAGTTCAGTAATGAAGTCCATAGTGATCCTCTCCCACTTCTACTGGGGAAGCTCAATCCTCTGAAATAAACCACCAGGCCTCTGATGCTCATACTTAAATGACAATTCAAAAATCGCGCCACATATGCCACAATATCCTTCTTCATTTTACGCCACCAATAATGCTGCCACAAATCCTGATACATCTTTGCGGCGCCCGGATGAATAGAGTACCGGGAACTATGGGCCTCCTCTAAAATCAACTCTCGAGTCCCATCAACATTGTGCACACAAACTCGCCCCTGCAATCTCAAAACACCATCATCATCTAAGGTCACCTACTTGGCGCCTCCGCGCTGCACCGTGTCTCTAAAGACACACAAATGGGGATTATCAAATTGCCGATCACGGATACGCTCCAATAATGAAGAATGAGCGAACGTACAAGCCAACACTCGAATAGGCTAAGAAATATCCAACCTCACAAATCGATTGGCCAAAGCTTGAACATCCAAAGAAAGCAGCTTGAACATCCAAAGAAAGCGGCCTCTGGCTGGCCGGAATAAAAGCAAGACTGCCCATGCTAGCTTACTTCGTACTCAAAGCATCAGCCACCACATTGGCCTTCCCCAGGTGATATAAGATAGTAATGTCATAATCCTTCAACAACTCTAACCACCTTCTCTACCTCAAATTCAACTCATTTTGCTTGAACAAGTACTGAAGACTCTTATGATCCGTGAACACCTCACATGCCACATACAGATAGTGCCTCCAAATCTTCAATGTGTGGGAAATGGATGCCAACTCCAAATCATGCACTGAATAGTTCTTCTCATGAATCTTTAACTGCCTTGAAGCATAAGCAATGACCTTGCCATCCTTCATCAACACTGCACCAAGCCCAATACGGGAAGCATCGCAATAGACTGTATAAGGCCCTGAACCTGTGGACAAACCAATACCGGCGCCGTAGTGAGCTGTCTTGAGCCTCTGGAAGCTCGCCTCACACTCATCCGACAATTTGAACTGGGCACCCTTCTGGGTCAACCTAGTCATCGGGGCTGCAATAGATGAGAACCCCTCCAAGAATCGATGATAATAATCTGCCAATCCCAAGAAACTCCGAATCTCTGTAGCAGATGCTGGTCTAGGCCAGTTCTTTACTGCCTCAATCTTTTTCGAGTCAACCTAAATACCCTCTGCTGATACGACATAACCCAGGAATGCAACTGAACTCAACCAGAACTCACACTTCGAAAACATTGCATATAACTGACTATCCTTCAGAGTCTGAAGAACCACTCTGAGATGCTGCTCGTGCTCCTCCTGACTGCGGGAGTATATCAATATATCATCAACGAATACTATCACGAACGAGTCAAATAAGGCCTGAACACTCGGTTCATCAAATCCATAAAATTTGCTGGGGCATTTGTCAACGCAAACGACATGACTAAAAACTCGTAATGACCGTACCGAGTGCGAAAAGCTGTCTTAGGGACATCAGATGCCCTAATCCTCAACTGATGGTAGCCAGATCTCAAGTGTATCTTTGAAAATAGCTTAGCACCCTGAAGTTGATAAAAAAAATCATCAATCCTCGGCAGTGGATATTTATTCTTGATTGTAACCTTGTTCAATTGCCGGTAATCAATGCACATCCTCATCGAACCATCCTTTTTCTTCACAAACAATACTGGAGCACCCCAAGGAGAAATGTTGGGCCTAATGAAACCCTTCCCAAGCAAATCCTGCAACTGTTCCTTCAACTCTTTCAACTCT